>PNEQ01050629.1:0-49459 GCA_003012365.1 Medauroidea extradentata
GGGACATCGAAACGGGCTTGCGTGCTTTGGGTCGGTTGCCTACTTTACAGGAGCAGAGGGCCTGAATCCAACCTACTTTTAAGGGTTAAGGAGGCCGTTCCGACCCTAAGTACCCTATCTCAAATTACTCCTCTACCCACCCCCTACACGACATTTAAGGCTGTAAAGGTTGAAAAAAAACACCCTGTATAGTAAACATGAGCGGAAACAGCAATCTCCAAGGCTCTGAGGTGAAGCCCAATTAAACGTGGTATTTTGACCCTAGATAAAATGGCGGACTCTTATATCCGGTCGAGAGACGAGAGCGATTATGCTAATTTAAAAATTTGTACAGTATAAAGACAATAATTATTGGCATTTTTTTCGGTGTTTAGCGGGAATATAGTGGAGCTATGAAGTAACGGATTTTATGCGAACATATGACGGATTTTCAACATAATGTTGGCCACACTGCTGTTCGCCATGTTTTCTTGGGTCGAAACAGCCGTTGAATTGGGCTTCACTTTGGAAGCGTTTCCGCCCCTCTATGTTAACTGCATAGCTCGTTGGGACTGGCTGTTGTGTTGTTCCCTTAAGAGCGCCGCCTACCTGCGCGTTGGAGGCTCAGAAAGGACGGATATATAAGGGCGACCTTGAAACGCGTATCATATGCCACATCGCCTCAACGAGTCAAGCACTGAACTAGCGTGCAAGGTTCCCGCCAAACCGTTTTTACTATGAGACACTAAGCGGTGGACGTATACTTTTATTGATGGAACATCTGTAGCAAAGTTCAGTGCACATCGCAATCAGAGTTCCGCATACGTCCGGGTACTACATTTTGAAGTACGGCAGTCTGAAAAGACCGTTTTTAGCCACGTTGGAGAAAACAGTGTTTCTAATGAGCACAGTGTCTTAAAAATTAGGTTTTGACCTTGTCTGAAGTGTGTTTTTTTCTTATGTTGGCACAATGCGCACACATGAAATTGTTTCGTATAAAAAATCGGTTTACGAACACATTGCAACACATTTGAAGCATGAGGTAGGCGGCCGCCTTAAGAATGTATGGTATATAGTTCAGCGCTAAAATCATCAGTTCAGAATCGTAGGTTTCTCGAAGCCATTAAAAAAAAATAATAAAAGAAACCAGCAATCCCAGACGATAGTTTTTGCCAGCTTTCTGAGCAAACATTTTTCTCGATCAACATATATATCTTAAGAACAAACTCTGACGACGAAATCTCGTACGTATTATTGCGGCGCAAGAGATTACGCGTAGCAAATGCATCATTCTGGGCAAATGTTTGCTTATAAAGTTGAAAAAAATAATTATGTTGGATTATTGTGTTGCAGTTTTTGTAAACTGACTTTCAAAAAGTGTAGATCTCAATTGAAGAATTCAGCACTTATTTATCTACCACGTCTTCTTAACCCCTTCATGAGGAAGTCAATGACTAACCACCGCATTATCATCTTCGCCCTATCGCACCTACGGTGTTCCCCGTCAGGTTCAAACAAGCCTCCGGGCTGACTACTCGAACAAGAACCATACAATCGGATATTCGTACAAATTTGATAATTAACTTTAAAGAGACATTTCGAAATGCTATTCATTACAGTACTATAGCTTGAATAATGTTCCTTAAAAATTGTATTTCGGAAGTGGGTACCGAAAACCAGATTCCCTTCGATGTACCTTTTGAGTATCTGCAATTACATTCGCAGCTTCACGAGGAACAGTTCAATTTTAACGTATACTGCAGGCTTTTACTAGCAATCAAGAAATATCGACACCCCGGGACAAGAGATTCAAAACCACCAAATATCACACTCAATTTGACGCTACAAACGGGATATTGCGTAAATTCCCCGCCGCGTAAACATGGAACTATAAAGAACTATTCAACTGTACTACAAATCAACTTCTATCATTTATCTATAGCTTTTCATAAAAATGTTCCTGCGTGCTTTCTGAAGTTAGGCTTTCTCACGACCTTGCCAAATTCAAAATCAGAAGCTATGGCACAGAGATGGAAGCCACAGGTAACATAAATAAAAAGACGCAGGTTAGATCACATATACATTACTTTTGTTTGCTATCAAAGAGCCAACATCACTATTATTAACTGATTTTAGGAATTGAATCTAGAAATTTTATTGAAAGTAACGGAAGAGCCTAAAGAACTTTAAAGTGATTATATGAAAACATTAAATTTTTCTCCACAGTATCGCAGACGAATACAAGTAATACCAAGTTAGTAAACCTGGAATCTTAATTGCTTTACACTTTGTACACTCGTAGCAATATGAGAAGTACATTAAATAAAGCATCACATTTATATGTGATATTACATTATTGTGTGCAGCGGCACATATTATAAATGTGTTTAGCTAGCCAGAAGCATTAAGCGCATGTTAGGACCACTTCAGTTTTTGCCGCATATGTAAGAGGGTTTAATGTAAGTTAATGATCGCACCCAAATAAATAAATAAAATGTGTTAAGGCAGATAGAATTGAAATGAGCTCCACATTTAGAAGACAGTTTGGATTTTGTTAGCTGTGGCAGATTGATAAAAAAAATATTTTTTATCAACGAAGTTTTAATTTTTTTTATCAGGCTTCACGTCTTGTCGACAGCGAGGTTGTTAGTTATAATGTAAAGAATCTTAAAAATGCCATGTCTTTAAATTAAAAAAAATATCGACCTTTCACTATTTTAGGCACTGTCCAGAGGGCCTTTGCTTAATATCAAACAGTTTTTATTGCTATATTTAAAAAAGAAAAATTAAGGTTCGATTTTGAGTGTAACATATTTTCTTACCTTTACACAATTTATAACAAAACATTTTAGATTAATTTTTAAAGAGCTACCGCTGCGCATAATTAATGCAGTAAAACGTCTGCTTACAAATTTACCAAAATTGTTCTCCCAAGATTTCCTCTTTATATTTTCCTTCAATCCAACTTCCACAAACTTCTTGATTTGTATTCAGCTTTATGTACTAAGCCACTTAGGTTCGGCTTCTTGCGCTATATTGATTGTTTTATATACGCTGTTTTTGTACCACTTAGGAGGAAAATGTGGAAATTAATGTTGAATGTGATATTCCAGTCTCCTACTCTTGACTTGTGTTCTATCACGTCTCACGTAATCCATTCATGCTTTGGGCCGACAGGGTAACATGAGCATAATAATTCAGCTCTGCTTTCACCCTTGTTTTCCTTCATACCCTGCTTGAGAGGACCTCTCCACGTGACTTTCAATTTTCAAACACAGAAGAGTATATTTTGCACGGTTGGTATCGAAAGTGCATTTCTAATACCTCAGACCAACTATAAACTGCCTCAAGATGTTATACTCGGACGGGGTAAAGATGCTGTCTGGCAATTCTCACCCTCTTGTAAGGGCATATTTCAATGACGTCCAGGGCTGGGCTTTAACACGCGCGCGGTTACGTCCATCTGCATATTGATGAGGGTGGAAGGGTTAAGATCAATCAGCTCACCACTCGTCCCGACCCGAGAGCTGTTATTGAAAGTCTTGATCCCGAGAGGCGACGTGTCTTGGCTGTTATCCAGACCCGATAACGTCCCTTGTGGCTGTGCGATGTTTACAAGCTCCCCGCACAGAATAGCTGGCGTACAGAGGCGAAATATTTCGGCGGGGCCTTTGATGTAGAATAAGAATAAGAGCCTCCGACCTAGGCGATCTGGGCTAGATTCCCGGCGGGGTCGGTCCCCGGATTTTCGCACGTGGGAATCCTGCCGGACAATGCCGCTAGTCGGCGGGTTTTCTCAACGATCTCCCTTTTCCCCCGCCTATTCATTACGGCATTGATCCATACTAACATAATGTCACCCCTTATCAATGATTACGACCGCGTTGTTAAATGCTGACCAAAATATCTTCACTTCACTTGATTTTGAGTATTAATTAAATTTGAGCACTTTTGGAGACATTGGCCCTAATTCACAAAATTCAACAAGTGTAATATTCCCGACATATCGGACAAATTCGTCAACGTGTCGTGATGTAGGTCAGTTACGTATGAAATACAAGTTCCTCTTATTTGACAGGCAAATTATTGTAAAATATGTTCGTTAAATAACTGTTTCACAAATGTAACAATTGTTTGTCAGACCACTGCTTCAAACAACCGCACAGTAGATGGATCTGAAGTGTGCATTCGATAATACATTTGTACCTCACATGTAATTCATAAACGATAAATTGTATTACAAATAATTAAACAGTAGGCCTATATACTAATACGACATAAATAATCTGGTTCTCTCAAACAATATAACGTATAGTACAACTAGATTTCATTATAGTCAAGCAATTCAGTTTATATATATATAATTTATGAGTTAAATTGCCATATGTAATGCGAAATTATCGCAATGCATGCCATTAGAAATAACTAAGTTACACGGGAATAATTGCAACGTCCGCCACGTTTCCCATATGCGAAATATCCGGGACCAGCCCCACCAGGGGATCGAACCCGGTTCGCCTTAATGGAAGTGAGTGGTATGACCACTCGGCAGCCGCGGTCATCACTATAATCAATACAATTTTATATCTGTGGGTGGTAATGTTAATTTTTTAGACATTACTTTTGACTATATATTCCTCGCAGGAAACAATTCGTAGACCATGTGTACTTACATACAAACAGCGAAAATAAATTGACAGTTTGAAAGTCAGCTTATTATTTATCTCAGGAATTAGGCACCTGATTTCCTTCAACCTTGGCTAATTGTGATGTACTTTGGAAGACACCTGACATTTATGGACCAAAAATACTAGAAGTTGTTGCTTTATTATGTACTATGATGCCTAATCTGATAATTTAATATCAAATAAGAAAACATTTCGTTTAAGTAGTGCGTAATGAAAACGTCGAGAATTTTAATACATCTAAAAATTTTGTCAATTTAGAAGCTAGGATTACTTAAATAATTCATATAAATATGTTTAATTCCATTACACTTTCTGATTATTCCTATAGTTATGTTAACAATGTAGAACACTCGAAGTATTTCGTTGCTTCTACGGCGTTCTATCTACCAGTTTTCCTACGTATTTGATGCATTTCTTCTAAACTTATTTACATTTTTTTTGAAGCTATCTTAGAAAGTTTCTTGTTTTATTCATTTATTCATTAAATTTTAATGTTCGTTGCTATTTGATTGGCTTACTTTCACCGTAGTACTATTTGCGACTTCAGCTTACGATTCTGGTAACGAATATAGGCAAGACGTGGATGTGGTGAAATATCGAGTACTAAACTGAGATTTGTTAAAGTTTTAGGCTGCTCTGTTAAAATAAACTGGCTAAGTCATTTACAATCATAAGGAATTTCAAAACAATATTTGTAAATTGGAACTTATAGCCTACGTTAAATAACTAAACAAATAAGAGAGCTTAATTTATATGAATTAAAACAAACTTGTTGTAACATGGTCAAAGTTTTCTTACAAAATATAATTTCTGGTTTGAAAGAGCAGTAACACATTAATGTAAATCCTTTTACTTTACCTTATATACAGCAGAAAACTCTTGTTCAAATATTAATGGCATTTCATGTGTATATTTATCACTTGTAATTTATCGCACGTAATTTCTTTATTCAGGGCTACCATATATGCTGAAAATATTATTTTAAAATTTCCTTAATTCTCCCCACGTATCCAAAGTCACGCCCGCGGCAGTATAATTAACTGTCTAAAAATTTTATTATCATTACAACTGGGAAGCTGTATATCATCATGTGCTCCCCCCCCCCCCAGTTAAAAAAAAATAACGTTCGTGAAAGCTGGTAGATCATGGACAAAATGTGTTGTCGACAGAGTTGTTATCGTAGACGTAACCAAAGACGCAGAAAGGCCGGAAACAATGACGGGATAAGTTATGACCTGGAGTAAAAAGTAGAAAGCTGAAATCAGGATGACTGTATCGGCAATAAAAACTGGGTACTCCACATTTGGATTTCACACTGAAAAAAGTTTGGTACGGTCAACAGTGTACATGTCTGTATATGGCAAAACCAGCGAGTGAAATTTTAATCAACCAAATACTTGTTTGCCACGCAGTTTAAATTCTCTCAACAAGAGAGTTAAGTCCAGTTAATTAATATATTTTTAGAACAAAGACAATGTTTGACACATTTCGTACACTGATAAGCAAACAAAAATTTCGTCCGATCAAATACACAGCTGTTTCACCATACATAGACGCACATACGGTTAACAATAATGAACCTTTTTCTCTGAGTGTAAAAACAGAAATTCGGAGTTAATTAGTTGGCCTTATTTATTCTTTTGTAATTCGGTAAGCATTTGAAAACAAACAGTAATTGAATAAGCAAGAATTCTAACACTCCAGATAAATTTATTTAAACAATTTTGTAACATACACTTTACACTGGTATGTATTAGTTCTCAATTTTGAAATTGCTTTGTTAAATTTCTGTAAACGATGATAAACTGTAAAATTTTAATTTTTATTAAGGTAAAGCGAATTAACACGGAATTTATATGTGTCATTAATATACATTTAAATGACACACACACGCATATATATATATATACACACGCACACACACACACACACACACACACACACACGCGCGCGCGCGCGCGAAATGTTAATCACCGGTAAATCCAGGCGACAGCGAGCGCGTCGCTACAAATTTTCTCCTTGCAGAACTTCAACCAGATTATAACTACGGGATGGGGTGGCAGCTAATCGACAGACCACCCCTAAGTGGAATTAGAATTGAAATGAAGGATGACAGGTGGAGCAGAAACTGAATGCCCGGGCGAGGGAAACGAGAGTACCCCGAGAAAACCACCTTGACCAACGGCAGCTTACGCAACATTTCCCGCCTGCGAAAAATCTCGGCTCAACCCCACCTGGGATCGAACCAGTATCGCCTTGGTGGGGTCAAGTACCTAATAGTTATGTAAATAATAACAGTAAAATAGGAGTAGTTATATATAATATACGTACGAAATTACAACTATTTTATAACCTCGTCCTTTATTGTGCCGATATTCTCGCGTAACACAATGGCTCTTCTGAGCCATGTTAATCAATTATCTACCAGACAAAAATTCTTGAATTGTTGTTTGCTTTATGAACACTCTGAAAGCGTTGTATAGGATTAAAAAACGGTCGCGCGGAATACAAAACATTCTTTTCAAATATGACATGCGTGATGCATCTCAGTGAATGATGTCCGAAAACATCCAGCTGCCAGTTCAAAGCTGAAACTGTAGATTGATATCAGCAGATGAAATATGGCAGCGTGACGAATCTGACCAGCGTTGACGCTTTTTTGTTAAAAAATGTTTGCGTACACGAGATGCACTTTATAATGTAACGTTTTCAGCCGTTTGTCCTCTTAATGTAGGTTTCAGAACGCATACAGCTCAAGAAAATACGATACTAAGAATGTAATACTTTAACATAGGTTTTAGAACGCATATAATTAAAGAAAACAGTGACACCAAATCTAAGAATGTGAAGTAAGGAGCTCATTAAATTCTAAATATTTACTCTTATGACTGCAAGGATTATTCTAATTTCGTATAAGAATGTGTTGTAAATTATAAAATTGTAAGAAATAATAATTTTCATAAGGTAATTTAAATAAGAAAACTTTTAAAAAATTGTTTGCTAATACACCACATCGATGTATAGAAGTGTTAAGAAAGAAGGTACGATAAAACTGTTTCTCATACGTCAATAGTTGCGATCCTATACATTATTAGGTAACGGTCATGTGTTCTAATGTCAGACTTGTAAAGTGATACTGCAGAACAATTACTGTTTTATAACCTAAAGTATAAAAAGCTGTCACATACTGTGATTTCCATTGTTATTTTGGGAGTTGTTACATTTTAAACCCTGAATTACCAGAATAAACAATTTCAAATGAAATTTTTAACTGGTCATAAAAAACCAATCAAAGTATTCGAAAAAAATTGTAATAATTACACCGAATTAAAAAAACGCAGGGTTCTTGAGTTAATAGGAACTGAAATTATTTATTTATAACAGCTACACGACTGTTTTAAAGAACAATGACAGAACGTATGTACTAAAAAAATTAGCAGTATCTTTTCGTTGTGAACACTTCTTGATCTGAAAGAAAAGTATATATAAAAACACTGAAAAACTAATTATAAATAGAGTTATGCGATAATTCACATGAGTACATTTACAGCAATATCTTGTGTTACTGAATTTATTGCTATAGGTTACACATTTGTGGAAGCGATGCCTGTTTTACTGTTTTTGCGATGGTTATTTTGTTAAACTTAAACGAGAGCAGATATCAAACACCTGTCTGGCAGTTTTGTTTAAAATGGTTTTGGCCATGATAACTATTTTTCTTTTTTCAAAGTAAGAAATCATATGGTTTCGACTAAACAGTCAATTAACCAAAGTTTCGTTTACTGCATAATTAGCTAACACCATAGTATTTACAGCATGGGAAAAACCAACCAACATGGAGAAGACGATTTCAAACAAAACTGCCGGACAGATGTTTGATATCTTCTCTCGTTTAGGCGTAACAAATTAATACCGCTAAAACGTAGAAACTAAAGAGCGATGGTAACATTTGACACTACACATAGTACGTTCATTCGTGCACCAAGAGCAACTATATCTGAAGGTTTATTACTGCTAAACTACTTAAACGCTAAAACAGATTTTCAATTCTTACTTGGATTTATTTATGTAGTTTTTTTGTCTTATTATGCTTGTGCCGCATACATTATCTCAACATATAGTTGTGTATGCACGCATGTATGTTCGTATTTACACGCATGTGTACGTGTACGCCACCATGAATACCGTAAATAAATAGTTTTAATGTTCATAATTACAAAAGAAGTGCAGAAGCCTACAGTATAAGCATTGAATATATATATATATATATATATATATATATATATATATATATATATATATATATATATATAAAGTGGCATGTGCCAGTCACTAGCACTGAAAGAGTAGCTAGATAATATATTGTGTCAGAACGATGCTATATGAAGCAATGGATTGGGGAATCAGCTATGAATAATAATTGCCTGTGAAAAAATAAATTTCTTACGTCCAACTTAGCAGTCTCGTCCATTGTGTGTTTCGCCCGACGCATACAAATACTATTATTATTCACTGACGTGAAATTATTCGAATTATATATATTTAGATGGACATAAACGTAAACGAACTGAAAACAGTTCAAATAGTGAACAACTCAAATTGTTATTTATATTTGAGTGATGTTTCAAGGGAAAATGAAGTTTTTGATTTTTTATGTTGGCAGCTCTTTGGCAAGATAGAGCAAGAAAACGAGAGATAGAGAGAGAGAGAGAGAGAGAGTTAGAGAGAGAGAGAGAGAGAGAGTGAGAGAGAGAGTGAGAGAGAAAGCAATGATGAACCATTAAAAAATTGAACAGATTAGATATGGAAGACGCTTCAGTCAAAGATACGCAAAATAAGACTTCTTCTTCGAAATATGTTACCGTCAAAGCCGTAGTTATGAAACTAAACATAATATTAACGTTGTTAACGATGGATTGTATGCATGTTTGGTTGAACATGATAAAGTTGGTTTGCGGAGTTTTCGCATACGCGAAGCATTCACTTTGCGGAAAAAATCCCTATGGATCCACAACTCAAGAAATTAATTGCGAAAAGCTTTCACTGGTACACAGTTTGGTCAGGAATTGTCCAGCATACAAATTAATTAATTCTGGAGGTGCATGCGTTTGAAAAATATCAGCAAATTTATGTTATTTTAGTCATTCCAGAAAAAAAATTTGGAGGAAGATGCTGCGTGGTGTACGAAAACGCAAACTTTTAAAAGCTTTTATTGAGATTACTGATTTTTTCACTTTAGCGGTCTGGACGTAACGCATTCCAATGTAACACACCGAAGCAAAGCTTTGTGGTATGTGATTTAAAGCGCTTGCCCAGGACGTCGAATGGTTTGCAGAACTTCGGCTGATAGTTCTGTTCGAAAACTACTCAGCATTCGAAAGTGATGTATGCTTAGGAATTGCACTTAGCGTTACACAAGTGAGTCCATTCTAGGTCCTATATTTATCTCTAAAGCTTATTGTTTTACTGTCAAAAGTGGTTTAATTTTTTGCGGTCTTTTTTCGGTATTAAAATCTAGGCGTGGAATAGGCTATTGTGAAAGGTTTATTCGTGTGCTATGCAACTTTACCTTTAATATTAATCTCACATATTACGTTCGAAATGAAAGGGTCATCACTGGGTTTATCATAGATGCGAGTTTTCCGCGAGAAGACAGCACGCCAGCCAGTAGAGTGATTTGCGCTTAGTGGCTAGGGGGAAGTGTGTTGCGCGGGCATTATCGCCCTTACTGAGCATCTTGGCTTACAACATGCAAATACGTTCTCCCAGGCCGCTACCTTAAGGTGGCGTGGTACACAATTCAACGCTAAAAGCATGAATCTATAACTACAGGTTTCTTGAAGTCAATTTGCGAAATTTAAACAATAGCAATCCTAGACAATGGTTTTAGCCAACGTTTTGAACAAAATTGTTTCCAATGTTGCGAACTTCTGCGGCACAATCTCTGACGCCGGAACCTCATGCATTTAATTACGGCACAAGAAATCACGCGTAACGAATTAGTAATCCTCGATAAATATTTACTCATGAAGTAGGCAAATACCATTATCTAGAATTGTCATTGAGTATTTTATCAATATTGGTTTCGAAAAAAGCGTAGGAATCAACTGATGTTTCCAGCGCTTATTTATCTACCACGCATTCTTAAATGAGCTTCAATGGTTCATGCAGAAGGAATTAAGTTTTCCCACAACTTTTATAAACTGCTTGGTCACTACTAGTTTCCTCTGACGAAGAAGTTTCTCATTCTTATTTGTGTTACTACATATCTAGTTTAACTTTCAAACATTACATATGTTAAAAAGTTTCTAATTTGGACGGACGTATGCGCTAAAATAATCACACAATAAATCGATTATTAGTATTAGCTATTACATACGTTAATTTTATTGTCAAATAAAATATTCCATTATTTCATTTTTCACATAGTTGGAAACGTTAAAACTGAAATATTTAATTTATCTAATCTCATTCTTAACTTTGGAAGTTATCGTCTGGATGTTTACTGCTGGTTATTTTGAAACAACTAATTAAGTCGAGATATAGTGAAATAATATAACAACTTTATTATGATTCAGTATGATAAAATCTACCATACGTTACGTATTCCCGAACACACAAAGATAGGTAGGATAAAATTAACTATTATGTGAGACAAGTCCCGATTTAAAACACACAAACCAGTTATAAGCACTGTATCCAAACTGAGATGTTGTATTTGAATAACACCTGATTTCAGCATAGGGTTTGCTTCGATTATTTATGTTCGTGCGTTATCAATTCCATTCCTCGTTCCCTCCGTCACGTCCTACTTGAATCAGCTACAGATGTCGTGACGGGAATACGTTCGCGCCTCATCCGCAGTATACGTGTTTTATTTCTCATGGCTCTGTTCCCGATCGTGATAGATTCTACCATACCACCTTCCCAGCCAACTCGTCTTTGTAGGTGAGTGATGTGAAATACGTGCCTGCGTTACCCAGCCTTAGTTCCTTGTCTATACCTTCCCTTGCCGTCAGAATCTCCGAGAAGCTCTCAGTGGTTCAAGGCTTTCCCTTGGAATACCATACGCTATAAGTCATTCAGAATTTTAAATATTTTTTTAAGAAACTTAGCAAAAACAGTTTTGCTTCAGGACATGCCATCAATAGTCACTTTTAAACATTACAAATACAATTCATCGGATTTTTTTGGTTTAAATACTGTAATCTTAACTTAAATTTAATTTAATACAACATCCACCAAATCATTGTATTAAAAATTAAGCAGGTATTGTAGGATTTTGACTCTTGGATAATTTGCTCCAAGATATATCTTGGAAGTTTGGACAGTGAAATTTAATAAACATTGAAGTTGTAACATTTGCGAATTACATAATCAGTTTATATGCTTCCAAGATAATGTTTTGTATGTTCTGCCTATCAAGAGGATAAAATAAATTGAGTTGAAGACTTAATTATTATTTCATACGACAGCAATTACATTTGTTGCCTAATAATATAAAGATCACAGCGAAAAATTCAGATGGCTAAAATACACAACATAATTTTAAAACCTTGAAAATCCCAAACACCCAGAGTTTTCTGCTCTTAATTTATAACAGGGATGAAGGCAAAACTATTAGATTTTCAAATTAAACTTCATATTAAAATGTTAGCTTCATTGTTTAAAATTTATTTTGCTTGTAATTTACCTTGGTGTTTGTTTTCTAAATAGTATATTTAATTCTTATACTCAACAAAGATTATTAAAGCGTTTTGAACAACTGTAGAATTATTTTTAATAATATTTGACTATTAGTGACTTTGTAAAATTCTAAATTAATTCTCACACGTTTAATTAATTAAAATAAATGAGCGTATATATATATATTTAAATTATTTACCGGAAGATTATTGACATGCGCCACTGCTGTGCATGGCGTGTCATCCCGAAAACCTACAATGAGACAAAAAAGTAATAAAAAGTAAAACAAGCCAGTTCTGGCTGCAGTGTGTGTGTGTGTGTGTGTGTGTGTGTGTATATATATATATATATATATATATATATATATATATATATGTGTGTGTGTGTGTGTGTGTGTGTGTATACACACACACACACACACACACGAAATTAAAACACGAAACAATTCCGTAAAAATTGCTTGGTTGCTGCGACTGAGGCTTAGAGATTTTCAACGAATGGCAGTTTGCTTACGATTATGACAGTTACGATTTGTTATCCGTGTGAAGACTATTTTTTCGTTAGCGTTGGGCCGCAGACACGTTCCTAGAACATCCAAAATTTCACGCATTTTTGTCAGGAACTTGGGCTACTGAAACGAATAATTCTTGTCGTCAATCATGAGTTCAACAAGCACTGAGAAACAGGCATGAACGTTGTAAAGGAGCAATAGTTTATTTGTCACTACCATCTGGATAGAAAAAAAATGAATTGTTGAAGGAACAATCTAATCTGTAGACAGAATTAATTTATGTAGACGAAACAATATCTAAGTGCTCTGTGCCCAGATTTATATCTCTACCTGATATTTACACCGACCCTGCGTAGAGCTGATGCAGAGCAAGAGTAAAACTGGTTTTCACTTGCACCCCTTGTCTCAGTTATAACTGAATACAACCCCACATATTTTTAGCGTCACATGTGCAAACAAAGTAAATGTAAGTGTACTGAAGTATTTGATACGCACATATTTACAACTATTTTGCCTTTATCACGTGATCTTTCACTTCTGCGTGTGCGTACTACAACGCAAGTTTTGCCTTGCACCCATATAAAGCGATGTTTAATCGGCCCCTTGTTGCAGGACCGGTGAATATTTCTATTTTTTTTTTTTACCTTATTTAAACGGGGCCGAGATAGTGTTATTATCAGATCACTTGCCTTCCGACACGGTGATCCGAATTCGGTTTCCGGTTAGGTCACTTTCTATTTTATCATGTGGGAAACTTGGCAGACATTGAAGTTGGCCAGCAGCGTTTGCATCGTGGATCTCCCTTTTCACCCGTCCTTACATTTCTTCACTGTTCTACATTCACCTCTCATCACACGCTCCAAAGGACTCGAGACCTCGCTGTTAAAGGGAATGGAAATGTAAGATTTCGAGCGAATGACTAGGTTGCACAATTGTCGATTAAAGTCTGAACTAATCGTTATAATTCCGTTAGACTTTTTTTTGTAGGGTATATATTATGGTACTGGATGTCGGTTTATACAGAACTAGTTGGTAGAAAGTTTTGTTTTAGAGTAAAAAATTTAAAAACTCTTACTAGGAAAGCAAGGGCTTGAAACTACAAAATCTATAAAAATGTGAAACTTTTTATGTTACTTTCGATATAATAATATTAAGAACTCTATAAAAACCCTGTTTCAAAAAATATTCGGGTATTCATTTGAAAATAGTTTTAACATCCGTACAATATTGCACGAGAAGTTTTCGGATAGTAAATTAGTTTCAAACCAGGATGTCTGTCTTTTTGAAATTTCGTTTTTACATAATTTTGAATATTATTACATTGATACCTAATTATACAGGAAGATTGTCCGATTTTCATACATTCTGTGGTTTCAACCCCGTATTTTTCTTAGAACCTTTTCAAATTTTTTCACTCGAAAACAAAGCATGCTATAGACTTGTGCTGTGTAAAAAGACGTCCACTATTAAAATACCTACTCCGCAAAATCAGTCCCATTAAATAATGACGAGTCCTTCAAACATTATCGAATATTGATTATCCCAGTCATTCGCTCGACATTTTACTTTTTCCATTAGCCTTGAGGTCATGGGCCCGAGTTTCTACACTTTTGACAATAATTATTTTTTAAAACATAAACGGGAGCCGATATTGTAAAATCGCTCCGTAACTTTGCTACAACTGACTTACTACGTACTTGAATTTTGCCGAGCCAAAAATAGAGCACGTTCGTAGCAAATTTTGATTAACAAAATTTCCTTTCAATTGCTAAATAGCTCAAATCCCCAAATATCAAACATCAGCTGCCCCACTTGTGCAAATCTGATCGTGATAAGCAGCCCACAGGCAGTAAACATTCGGAATGCATCCGTGGCCGCATGTGGTATAACATGATGCATAGTGAAATCACCCACACATTAACCACAAGTGTACCACAAACATTCTTATTATACTCACATGCTTGTCAGTTAGTTTGCTAAGTCTGCTTGCGGAGCGTATATATAAATATGTCAGTATTTTTAAACTAACAGTATAACTACAAACATATTTACTGACGTGACCCGATTAAAAACCATTCCAGCAAAAGTAGATGATCATACTAGAGAACATCGGCCTCTTCGGCCAACAGTTGGCCAGCTGAAAAAATGATTGTATTTGCTACTAGGGTCGTTACACCTTCTGTCTTGAAAAATTTCATTATAGAGTAAAACTGATTAGCTACGAAATTGCAGAGAAAATTTACGTTTTTTGCTCACGTATGGGTTCGAAAAAATAATACTGGTCTCCAAAAGCTGAAAATCTTGGGCCCTTATAGTGTAGTCTGCTCAGGTCGATGAGAGGCGAGCAGAGCTTCAGCCGTTACAAGATTATTTGAAAACGGTTCAACGTACATTAGTAATCTCTGCTCAGGAATATCATTCAAAGAACTATACACGTGTGCATACACATCTCAGGTGCACCAATACTCAATACCGCATGTTTTCTAGCAGCATGAATTGGCGAAAATGGGTGTTTTGTGGTCCTCTTTAGGTTTGAATTTACTGGCGCAGAACTTTCAGAAGGCATAGACGTATAAACTACACCTTTACAAATTGTATTGCTTCATAAAACAACATAATCACCAATGAGTGCCTCGTAGAGGCGAGAAGACTGCATGACAGTTAATTGACTTTCACCAAGAAGCTAGGAAGACGTGACTTACGTCTAGAGGCTAGGGAGAGACGTGATGCGCGTGCTGGTGTCGTCCTTACTGCTTCTAGGCCCCAAACACGCAAAATACATACACGAAGGCAGCCGCCTTAAGCATTCGCCAAAACATCTCCACTCCACTCCTTATTTAGAATGAAATATTTCGGGT
This sequence comes from Medauroidea extradentata, assembly GCA_003012365.1. Taxonomy (NCBI): domain Eukaryota; kingdom Metazoa; phylum Arthropoda; class Insecta; order Phasmatodea; family Phasmatidae; genus Medauroidea; species Medauroidea extradentata. The sequence goes on from PNEQ01050629.1 coordinate 15,723, forward strand.
ATAACAATCTACAAAAGTACATTTTCCTTAGTGTGTGCTCTTAAAACGTATCGAGAAAAGTGAAGAAGCACGGATTTTGAAGAAGAAGAAGAAGAAGAAGAAAGAAGACAAAACTGGACGCTCTCTCAATTTACAAATGTGACTTTTTGGCGTTGGACTATCCACCAGTCAAAGAATAATAAACTAATTTTTTTTTAAAACGGTCGTTGCACTGAATATTACGTTTACTTTAGTATTTTGCTAGGAAACATTTAACGTTGTTGTTCGTCGCTGTGCTTTGTACGATAAAATTGATGTCTGTTGAGAGGATAGCAGGAGTTTAAACTTAAATTTGCTTTCACTATGATGAGAACTACGAACTGTTTTCTGAGTACCTGTTAACTGCAGTCATATTTATTTTCTACTCCACGTAGGGACAATTACATTTTAGGCAAATTAAATAAAATCATTAAATCAGTTTGGTTTCAGCCAAGAAATATTAAATTTAGCGTGTAAAAACCACTATTTTAATTAAATATAACATTTTCATGATTAATAGAAAAACTTTGAGCAATGTACAGAGAGTAAATTATATCATTTTAAAACACTGCTATAAATGAAGACCCTTTTAAAGTCAGATTTCTTTTCTTTTTTATTTTTTTCTAATTTAATTTTTTGAAGACATAATTTATTTTAAAATTTTCTTACTTATGTAATTGAATTTACATATCTAAATTCGAAATTTTCCCGGGGAGGATCCCTAGACCGCCCGATTTTGGCTTGGTGTGTACGTATACACACTTTTTAAGGCATAGGTCCCCCAACCTTCTCGCAATGCTGGATCCGCCACTGCGCGTGTACTTACACTACGAATAAAAATAGGACGGGTTCTATTTGTCAAATTAAGTACGAAATTATTGGCGGCGTAGCTCCTGTTCACATGACTGTAACGGTATTACTTGTACTGACGATTCTGTTCTGGTAAATTCTGCTACTGACTGGAAAGAAAATTCTTTGTTTTATGGGAGATTTGGGCACAGCGAAAAATTCTTCCATTAGTTGCGCTGCTATAACTAACGGGTCTTATAAAATACAAAACAATAGTAAACTTAAATTTAACGAGGCTTGGCAAAGGGAAAATTTTGAAGTTAGTAACAAACAAATTTTGGCTTTTAAATTACCAACTTCACGTAACTTTATAATCACGAAAATTCTGTGATTAGTCAGTTTAGAGCCCTATGCAGCTGACGCATGAACATTGTTGCAGCTGTTAGGAAAAAACTTTTATAAGAATTACTGACCCTTCTAACATCTTTGGAACTACTACTACACGTGCGCTGGACATCTTTATCTATGAAAGAAAACACATTTAAAACTATGCTTCTCTCTTTTTTTCATATCATACTTAGAAACTTGGGTTCGGGGCAATGGCTAACAACTTTTTTTTTCAGACTGCTGCCATGTAAAAAATACCAACCGGAGTTGTAGAACAAAATTAGAGAAGCATGCACTGGACTTAGCTACGCATTTACCATAAAGTCCCGTGGGGAGAAGCCAACGACCGATAAACACAGCACGCTGTTTTTTGCGCTCCGCGCATAAAGGCGACATGGTTGTTGACGCACGAACCAGTCTAGCCCTTATCACCTGCGTGTGTCAGTACTCAGACACAGCTTCTAGCGCCCGCTGTACAGAGTTCTTAAACCCTTTACCGATATCAGGGCAACAAGCGCCAGAAGTTGTCCCTGTGCCAACATTTTAACACAAGCTCTGCTGTTTATTAGCTGTGTACTATACTATACTACTTTTATTTGCTTTTTTCCAGCACATGTTTTATTATTTTTAAAAATGAGAGTGATTTATTAACTGAATTTAAACTTTATTATTAATTCAAGGGTACTATGATTGTTAATTTTTACGCAGTTTTTCTCTGATAGTTATACTACAGTTTATTTTCACGTCTCCAAGTCCAGGCAAAGCGACCACAGGCTCGTTTCACGGGCTATCTCGTCAAACCACTATCATCTTGTAATACTACCCACAGGAAATACTGTACGTGCATGCGCGCACTGTTCTCACACTGGGTAGAGACCTCGCCTTCCATGCACGTCCTTGTGTTAGCGCAATTAGTGCAAGTCTGCATTTCAGCTCGGCTGCAGGCATAAAAGGTAACCCTTGCACCGTCTTGGATTCTTCATCCTCCCGCATGCAGCATGGGCTGCGCACAGAGGATACTTCCTTCAGCACTTTATAGACATCCGCGTGCCATGTATCGGCCGCATTTTAAATTAATTAGTGTCACCACGCCTAGTGTACTGCGTCATTTACAGCATTGTGAAAGCCTCTACTCAATAAACGTGACGTGTATCGGCACTGCTCCTGTTTGTAGGGAGATGTTAGGGCGGTATTCATAGTTATATCTTAAGCACTAGCTCCATCAGGATGTTCTTATTTGCTGTCATAAGTTCGATTTTTCTTCCATAGACACTTCTTAAAGCTGATCTCAAGCAACTACTAACCAGACAGTCTCCATCAAGACGATCTTATATTCCTCTGTCTTAAGACTGTGTTTTCATGTTGCATAGTGCGTGCTTGAGATCACCTTTTCCGAACTGTATTTCATAGTCGTCGAGCACCTGCTAAAGCAAAGGAATGAGATCGTCTTCATCAAGTCAACTGCCGAGGTGACTCAAGACCGTCTCGATGCATTGTAAAATGGCAGATATTAGTGAATAACGATAACCTCGTACACTATAAGAACTGTATTCCTATTGTAAAGCATATAAAACGTTGTATATATGATGCCGATTGAGTTTTGCATTTGGCGCAACCTTTATAGTACACAGAATAGTCATTTATTTCTGCCGAAACAGAAAAAAATTGTCTCGTAATACCTATACTTGTAGCAATTCTCTTCTGCAGTTCGAGATTTAAATAAAACTTGACGGTGAAAATACATAGGCCTATTACAAAATATATAATTTAATTTTAAGTTACTTTTACATGAAATGAATACACTTCTTGTTTTCTAATATATTGTAATAGTATGCTTAACTATCGTGTCGTCGTAGCGTGGTTGGTAAAGCGTCGGCAGAATAGTGACTTCTTCCAAAAAAAATTTTATGTCATGAATTAGTTTTATTAATCACTAAATAAATTTTAATTATACTTATTTTGCTATTATCAATCATATTTCCTTAGTTAAATACCTTAAATTGCTTACTAAAGCTATACAACTGACATGTACATTATGTGTGTATTTATGTCTTTAATTAATACTACAAATGTGCAAATACGATTTTTTTAAAAAAGATTGTGTACGTTTAAAGGATATGTAAGTTAATAATATACAAAGTAAAAAAAAAGTATGTGTTCGGATTCGAACTGCCATCCTCTAAAATATATACGACAGTGTACAAACCTGCTACTTATTCAACTTTTTTTTTAATGTTAGGCTCCTTGGCGAGGTCGCAACATCGCCAACGAGCCAAACATCCCCCCTTTACAGCTCTAGTATTTGACAGTGCCCCAGTTGTGACAGTATTTGGTGACTCTGACAATTGAAAAGACGCTAATGGACAAACACATATTTTACACCCAGCCAGACCTGGGAATCGAACCCAGAACCCCTCGTATACAAGTCGGTCGCTAAACCAACTGAGCTACGGGGGGTCGGCATTCAACTACACCACAATAACACATGCGATCAACCATTTGTAGTTAGTAATATATGAAATACTTCATTAAATATTGACTTGAAAGTTAATTTTATGGTAGCGGCTGCGATTGTCTGTAAGCAAACACTATAATTTTTATTTTAAAAATTATATTACTTTATTCTCCATTAATACAGGAATTTATTTATTATTTTTTTAAGATTTATGTAGGCAAATATATTTTATAACATTTAACGAGTGAACCTCTTGTTATTTATTACAAATATATGCAATTTACTTGCTACAAAATTCTCTGGCACAGTAATATTTATAAATGATAGAAAGTTCGTCTTAAAATAGAAGTCCACCTCATTACTTGTTTATGAATAGTCACTAGGTTAGCCAAGGTTTAGTTAAATTGCTAAATTTCAACTTGATTCTATTAAAAACGTGTTCCAAATGGAGTTTTCTAGTGTTCAAAATGTAAACCAAACTAATTATTTGCTTATATTTGATCGTACCTTGGCTAATAATTGGTATTAAAGTATCTTGATACATTAACAAAAAAAAAAACTGCAGGTAACTTTTCGAAAACACCAAATTTGTTGCGAGGTGTTCGTAAAGTGTTCGGAATCGTTCGTGTACTCTCAGCCATCTTAAGTTCGTGCTTCGTCAATTCAGAAGTAGTGCCAAACAAGCTCGTCTTGAATCGCGCGGTCTTGACGAAGATCGTCTTATTCGTGGACTATGAAACTTAAGAGTTGAAAAGTTCTGTCTTAAGAAATAAGATCGTCTTGATCAAGTCGTTGTCTCGAGACATGACTATGAATACCGCCCTTAGTATTCGGTACTTAGCGTCCATGATCTATTATTATTAGTTTTCTACGTCATGTAGTGTCGTACTATTTTGTAAATTAGTGAAGGAATTTTGAAGAATTTGTTACGAAATGCTTTGAGAATCAAGCTATCGAATCTATCCTCCGTTGGTAAGTGTTCCCATCGCGTCCGCGCTTATATGCCTAGTTTTATTTCGTTAAAAACTAACTTTAATTCTCCACTTCCCTTTCATTTGTTACAGTGGAGGGTCCAATAATTCAACGATAGTTCCAATAATTCAAGAATAATTCCACTTACAAGTGTTAAAACGTCTTCAATAATTGAACTTTTCAACTTTCAAAAGGTTTCAAGAATTATTCAACAAAAGGGAAATATTTCAAATAATCAACAAGGGCTCAATACTTCTACTTCCAATAATTCCGTATTCTTTCAACATGTCCTTTTTCAGGTTAATAAAACGTAGTCTGTTAAGGGCATCCTAGGGAAAATAATATTAAAAAGGGTTTGCATGGCCCTGTTTACGATATCAAATAATAACTGATAAATAGTAATTTTACAATTCAATGTATCTCATTGCCTGTTTCAATTGTCTAATATTATATGTAATAACAAATCGTTACTTTCACTCTGCCTCATATTAATGTTTTTGTTTAACAGTGCTTCCTCTGGTAATTAATATTTACTTTGTAATGTTACCTCTACATGAGCAATAATAGGCATCATCCTTAATTATATTTTGTGACCGTCTTCCTTGCCAGCACGCATTTTAAAATATGTATTATAACTATGATAGCAGACAATAATGTACTCAATACAGCAAATCTAAATATACAACCGAGGGAAGATGGGACAGAGCTTTCTAACCTGCAGTATAACTAACATTAACCAGTGTTAGACAATTTTATTGTATTTGTTATGAAGCATAACACTTACTCAAATTGTATTATCAAAATTTGCTTTGCGACAAAGCATACGATATATTCTTGGTAAACTGTTTGACATAAATAAGAAAAGAATATTTAATTTATTTGTCATGCAAAATCATTGCAAGAGAATTCTTAAAAGTTAACCTATAATTCTCTTGCAATGAGTCTGCACGACAAATTAACGAATTGTTGCATTATTATTTATGTCAAGCAGTGTATCAAAAATATATATCATGCTTTGTCGAAGAGAAAATTGTGATAATTAATAAATTTCTTGTTATTATAAATGTTATTACTTCATAACATTGTAACATCCGATGGATACATAAATGATAATGCCAATTATTACTTGTAAATATATCACATTAACTTAAATTTAAAAATTTTTCTTATATAGTTATTTACTCTAGGTTTATTCCTAAGATTTGATTTTGTGCAATCCTTACAGGTATAAGTTATAATGTTCTTCGCCATTTTATTGCATTCTCGCACCTGTATTCTATAATAACAGCAGGCTCATCATAGCAATATCAAAAGATACATTTTCTGAATTGTTTTTGTACTAACTTACTGTATGTTAATTTTATACACAATGTATTAGGTTTACTTCTCAATTACTTCGTATGACGTATCCTTGCATAAAACTATTTTCATATTTTTCTTTTTTTTTTATTGATGTAGCGTCTTATGTGTTATCGTAATCTGCCATTTCAAATGCATTGTTTATACTATTTGTTTACTTTCTTTATATTTGTAAGAAAGCGTGTTCTGCAATTTTATGATAATGGTTAAGTGTAAGATAAGGCCAAAATGCCTTAACTTCGCCATTTAAAATAAAGGTATTAAATAAATAATATATAAATAATGTGAAGAGGCGAAAAAATTGACAGGGCAGGAAGGACAGAGAAGTTTTGCTCTCATGTTATATAATTAATAAATGAAAGTGCCAGTGGGACTGCAGCAAACAATTAGCATAATTGCTGGCAGGTACAACGTGCATGCTCTAGTAGTCCTTCAGTCGCCTTCAGCAGTCCTCTGTCGCTCCCCCCACCCCAACCAACCCTTCCCGACATCGACGCGGGAATTCCAGGAAGATTTCCCACGGGAGACTGCCAAGCGGGCGACTGGACTAAACAACACCTAGTCCTGTCCTCCTGTGCGACTGACCGCTCTCCAAGTGAAAGTTTCACGCCCTCAGCTCGTAAACAACCTTCCTCCACGGCCCAAAAATACGTATTATTGACGCGCCGATACAGGCCTGTCCAGGAGAAATATGGACCTCTCCAGTTCGAGAGGCTGTAGTAATTTGATAATCCGCACAAAGAAAAACTATGCACAGAAGTTAACACAGGACACAAAATGGTTGCTAAACTCGTGCAGGATGTCGACCTTAGCAGAAATTCTTTTTCCAGATATCTTAGCAAGGAATTACAATAAACACTTAGTTCTACGCCTTAACACAATGGTATTCAACCCACGCTGTCTTGTATGTTGTAAGCTAACTTGCGGTCTGGGTAAAGTCTACAGCAAATATTATTTATGCAGGGAACCTTGCCTATAGAAAATATTAATTCAAATAACATTTGACTTGTTAGATTTCTATTTTATTTATTTTTACGTCTTGTGTACTGCACCGAATGAAAAATTGTGTAGGAAGTCTTCTCTGCAAAATTATTTTGTAGTAACCACAAAATAATTTTGTGGTGGCCAAAATATTTTATTGGTGACCACAAAACAAATTTTGCAGTGTAAATACCCATAACATATTTTGTAACTGGCATAATATATTTTTCCCCGTGTGGAGTGCAAATATTTACGAAATTATTTAACTTATGTTATTTATCGATTACTGTAGTTCACTAACAGCTAGCTTACCCAAGCCTGCAATGACGGAGTCTGAATAAATAACGAATGTTAAAACCTGTTACTTTTCAGTTTAAGGATTTTCGAAGATATCTGTTTCGAATAATTGGTACCAGTATTATACGTGAAACTTCTAGACGAATATACTGCAATATGAGAATGTTAGCCAATTTTATTATATTTTAACATTAATATTTTAAGTGCAATTTTTATTGCACAAAAAATAGGACAGAATTTTTTAAAAATATTTCATCACAAAATTTTATTTACAAAATCAGTTTTTGCTAAAAGAAACGTCCTTGAAGTAAGCCATTAGAGAATTATAATAATGTAACAACTCTAAGTCTTCGTTTGAAGTTCGTTTCTGCAATTTAGGTAGACAGATTCCTTAAGTTTATGACTACATTAAAGGCCGCATTACTATAGCTCTGAATTTACTATCTAATGCAAATCTACCTTAAAGTTTTATTTAATTTGTACTGATTTAACTAATAATCACTCGAAATTATTAATTCTTTTAATACACATCAATGATAGCATCAGAGAATCTGGTTTAAAATCAAATCGAACAATAACTCAACTGTTAAGGTGGGCTACACAAGCCAAGCTGGAATTACAGTATTTTTGTATTGTTTAATAGTTTAGAAACACATATTCAAAATGTACCAATTTCTCATTATGGTAAAATATATTACTTTGCTGTAAATTTATAAATCCAACATATATGACCAATATTGACGACGTAATTATACATGTACTTTTTTTAAACTATGAATATGTTCTCGCCTTTCCCACAGCCATCAGGTAATGTTTATGTAAAACTCTCTGAAACATATCGGATGGTGATAATGATATTTTCTGGTAATTTCAAAGAAATCATTATTTCTATTATTTTATTTATAAGACACGCCGTAAACCCCATATCTTCCGGGCCATGGGAATTACCATTTATCAATACAACATAACAATTAACTGTACGACATCGTATTTACAGTACGTAGTAATACTTTGTTTAGCAAACCCGATCAACCAAGAACGAGGCAATTAAATGTACAAAATGTACAGAAATAAAACAGACAATACAGGTACTACTTAATACACCAACCATAAGCTTCATTTCGTCATAAGAGCAGGTACCCAAGTAATACACATAAATTAATACGTTATTAAATATATGTGTATGTGTATTATGTACACACTTTACTAACTTATTTTCGCATATAGGCATTATTCAACTGAGTAGAAGGAGTATACTTTGAGGACGTTTCATGCCTTCTTTTGAAGAGTTTTGTGTTTTCAGTTTAATACATTAATAGCAGGGCCCATCCTGTAAATGGCGTAGATGGTTAGCTGGTTTGTAGAGATTTACTGAATATATTGCAACGTGTGAATGTATTACGGAGTTAGTTGTAATGGCCATATGATTGGTAGAGAAGATTGTGAGTACTGTTGTGATTTATTAATGAAAAATTCAACAAGCAAGTTTGGACTCCAAAATAAGCACGTGTACAACAGTACATTATTCCGTACAAATTATGTCGGAAACTTCTATGAAATATCTATGGTGGAAGCCTGCACGCGAGCAGGTGAATATGTTTTCTTGCAATAACGTGTCACCAGTACTGGATGAAGACCATTTTGCAAGAGCAGCAACGTTGACTTACGCCGCCCTTCCCCTTACTTATTTTTTTTCCAAATTTTATGGTCAGACAAATATTGGGCAAAAATATAGCTAATGCTGTTGTAACATTATTTTCGTTCTTGTAATTAAAAATTGAATTTTTGCTATGCAAAAAAAATTTACTTCAAAATTATGTGATGCAATTAAACTCAGCTAAATTAAATTCAGTTTCATATACAGGTGTTGTATACACGTGAACATAATATGTAGCAAATATTTACTACATTTTCGTTATTAGCTAAGTGTATTCTTCATGTAAGGTGTTATTTTTCTGTTCTATCTTTCTCAAACAAGTCGGAGCCAGCCTGCCGCCTCTTTGACATGCCGCTCGGGGCACATGCAGTATGCACCTTCTTGCCCTTCCCAAGATCCGGCACTGCCTGTCATACGATACTCACTACATCACAAGCGATGCAAACATATAAAAAAAGGCAACTGTTCAGGTAATGCAGACGAATCTCCCCTAAAGGGGTAAAAAAATTGTGAACGATGAAATACAGAGTGTTTGGTATTTATAGGTACAAACAAAAGGGGTGTGTCGAGAACGATGAAACAAGTTAACAATGCTAGCAAACATAGTTCCGGAAACCAATGGTTTTCCCATTATGATACATTACATATTAAGACAGGAACGCTATAATACCATTGTTCCTGGGGATCAATACGTCCAAATACTGCACATGTGGACGAAGACTTTACAAGTGTTTGAAATGGGCGCCGTTCGTGTGAAGCCAGGCTTCAGCACGTCTGAGCATCGATGCCCGTACAGGTTCAAAAATTCCAGGTGTGTTCAGAATGCAGTGGCAACCATCCGCAATGCGTTCCTGTAGTTAGTGACACTATCAATAGTGCCGGCATACACCAAAGCTTTTAAATATCCCCACAAACAATACAAATCAGTGTTGCAACACTGCCATGTTTGCATGTGTTTATACATCTTAACGGGAAAACCGTCTTTTACGGACCTGTGTTTACTGTCAGTATTTGCTTGTTTCATTGTATTCAATACACCCTTTTCGTTTTTTACCTATAATTAACAAATATTCTGTATACAAAAAAAAGTTATTGCAGTTAAATATGAATGTTTACTTGGTAATATGTAGTTGTCAGACTAATCGCCTTTTACGACGGCGATCCGGGTTCGATTCCCGGCGGGGTTGTTCGCTATGTTTTTGCGTGTGTGAAATGTGGGAGATATTACCGAGATTTTTTGGGTGCCTCCTGTTTCCCCACCCCCAGCATTACGTCACTTTTCCTTTGCAGCGCTTCATTTGCTTGATTTAACGTCGTCCTTTGTGGTTGAGCAGAAGCCTACGGACGTCCAGTTTAGAAGATTGTCATATCTGGGGCGTAACGTCCAGCCTTTGCATGTTGTTCACTTATGAAAGTTCACAGAGGAAAACGTTATGTTCAGTCATCCGTATACATGTTTATGTACGGCGAATTTACCGAGCAAGCGTGAATCAACCAAATATAGGCTTAGTACTGTTAAACATACATTTTGTAACAGCAACGAACCCCATTTTTGGCGTGGTTCTCGGATTTTTCAGGCAACGAAATTTCTATTAGCTAAAATATATATTTTTTGTCCGTTTACAAACTTATGTACGATTGCCTGTAGTAAACATTTTTCTGCGCAGGTTTCCTTGCAATTTATTCACAACGATGGTGCATATTCAATACATGACATTCTCACGATTGTCAAAGCACACCGACGTCCCCAACCTATGTTTGTCTAAATTTTTTTACCTTTATAACGAGATTTTCCAGATATATTACATGCCATCAGTTACCAAAACCTCCGCCGAGACATTTAGCTGCCATCTAAACCTGCAACATAATCATTCATACATGCAGACGTGGAATATATTTCTTACATGAGCAACACATGTACAATGGCAGCCCGAGGTACATTTTTTTACTACTAAAGTTGGTGTAAATAGCTTTTTGGCAACCTAACCACATTCTCTTCCTCAATATTTGTCTTTATTTTCATCCATGCCCCACTGAACCAAACTACCAATATTTTGCTTATTCTTGGAATGAAATTCATCCATCCACTTCTTTCTAACTCAATTTATGGTTTATCAAGGTGATGCATGCGGTTAGACTTCTCATTTCCAACCACTGTGATCCGGGGTCTGTTTCCTGCGGGGTCGTCTCAATTCTTAAATGTGGGAAATGTGTTTCGTCAGTTATCTGAGTTTATGCCTTACATTCCGCCGCTTCTTCAACATAATCACAGCTTCTATCATCTGTAACTGTTATGTGTATCTTGACGAGTAGCCGACTCCGACTTCGCCAAGGACTTTTGTTTATCCATTGAGACCCTGCAAAAATAATAAAACCCTTTATCGATTTACGTTTCGTATATGGTGTATATATTTGCACTATTCTTTAGAGCAGACGATACCAAGAAATGTGCATTTTTTTTTTAAAGTTTTTTTTATCGAAAAAGTTTAGTCAAGATTGTATGAGACTTTAGCTTTGCAAGCTATATTGTGTACGACTCCATAAGAGGCCTAGTATTGAAAGCTATAGCTGGGTCGAATGTTAAAATGCTAAAGTTTTAAATTGTTGTACCGCCCTGAGCTGTCAGAATTCAGCAGGGTAGTCATCGACCTCCTGGAGGCCGCAATAATGCACCAATCAGGATGACAGTCATTAGCACACATCCCCGACGGCGCTGGAACGCCTCCTGGGAGCCAGAACCAATGACATCACTGTGTATGCGCATAGAACCCCCGGGGGACTGACGTCCATCTGCGATACGCCCGGTGAGGTAGGAGTCACTGCTGGGTGGTAGGTGCTGCACGAAGTCTCTTGCAGCGCTGTCAAGTTGCCCTGAGCCCTTGACAGAGACCTGAAGAATTCGCGTTTTCACTTTGGAACAAGCTAGAATTTCAACAACTGTAAGTTTGTATCACTTTCGCATTTAGCCTCCGACATCTTGGAAGTCTCTGAACCAATAATCAAATTGTAACTAGTACAGACCGATATCACAAAAAAAAAAAAAACTAATGAACAGCTGTTGTCTGCTTCAGTTCACAAATATTCTTGCAGGCTAGCCTATAGGTCAGTGAACCCGCCAATTTTTCCGGTCTCTAGCCGTTGAATATACATTGAGGCTGCAATGGACTCTGTAAGATTTTTCTTCTATCAGACTCTTAATGATCAGGTATAAGAGAGGTGGAGCCGCATGTATTACGTTGTCATCCGTAGCTGGCCATTTATAGGTAAGGTAGTTTATTAAGTACACCTATTATGAGTCGTAGGTGGTGTTTTTACTGTTTTTGCAATAATAATAATACTAATACTAATAATAATATTTTTTTAGCTTAAATGAGAGCAGATATCAAAAACAAGTTTGACAGTTTTATTTAAAATGGTTTTTGATGTGATAGCTAATTTTTATTCTTCAAAACAAGAAATTATACGGTTTTGATAATAAACTGAACTAGCCATAATTTCGTAACTTTCTTAATTAGCTAAAACCATAGTATTTATTGCCTTGAAAAAAATCAGCCAACGTGAGGAAAATGATTTTAAATAAAACTGCCAAAAAAATTTGCTGTCTGCTCTCGTTTAGGAGTAACAAAATTAAAACCTCTAAAAATAGGAACAAGAGACCATGATCTTATTCGTCGGCAGTAAGATCATTAGAGACGGAAAAACTTGGAATGATTCGGGCATGAAATATAGTTACGAACCGTCACAGCTTTCGCCTGGAGCGATTTAAAATAAAATTAAATAACCAAAAATAAGAAGACCGAACTGGGGACCAACCCCGGATCCTCCTGAATACCACTCTGCCAGTTCTGTCAGTAGTTACAACGCGACTGGAAATGTGCGTATCTTTATGTGCGACAAACTGAAGTGCGTTGGATATGCACCATTAATTTCACTAACAATTGTGTATATTTTACAAAACACTTCAGTTTATTTTACTCCTCCAGTGCGAAATCATTCAAAGATAATACCAATGCCCGGTATGGATCTGGTATGTATCTATCTATACGAAGTCAGGAAAGTTTTTTCTATTAGTTCTCAAAATGTAGCGCGTAAAAAACATGTCAGTTTGCCATACATCCCATTACAAAAATCATTCAACGACCACTTTATGTCTGAGTGCACTCTGTACAGCTAATATAAGTTCTGGACTGTTAGATTGTAGCAGTATGTGTTACTGGTATGCTGCATAAAGAAGTGACAAGATTTCTAGTCTTAGGCAGGGAACCGATCAGCAGATCCAAGTGTCTGAAGTTTGCCTTCTGGTAGGTTTCATGGCCCAAAATTCAGCACACCCTCCTTTATCTCGCACTGCTACTGTATTCCAATAAAATTACAGTGCATGACACTTTCTCGCACTATCTTTCTTCCTTTCTTGTGTCTTTTACTCAGCTGCCCTGGTACATGACGATTCTGGTATTTCAAAGCCATCAAAGCTATGCAGGTTCAATTCCCGGGGGGGGGGGGGTCAATCAGAATTTTCACACTTGGGAATCATGCCAGACGATTTCGTTCGTGGCCAAATTTTCTCGGGGACCTCCCGTTTGCCTCACCCTCCATTCCATCGCCTTTCCATACTCACCTTATGTCACTCCTCACCAGCGCTGAAGATCTAGGTGTTCAGCATAGATCTAAATCTCTCCATTGAACTTTTATGGAAAGACAGTGCACGCACTTTCTCCACTTCTCTTCCTTCGTTTACTTCATTGTGCCTTTCACACTGCTGTGTTGTACAAAAGGGCAGTACTGTTGACGTTTGCTGGTGTAAGATCTACAGATAACATGTATATACGATACCCAGTATGACTGGGTAAATGGCTAGGCCGTGTGTCAGGCGAATTATACGCAATAGCTCATGGTCCAGTTGGGAATAGAGTACGAAAGCCATAATAAATACAACAAGTTGTGCAGTTGAATGCACCTTGACTTGTTTTAAGCCTGGAATTGTATCCTTTCCAAAGCGTCCCACCATGGATGGATACACAGACATACCGCATCTAATACGCAAGGCCATCTACGCTGTTGATATGCGATCACAGGTTTTTAAACTCCAGTTGAGCTCTGGTGAATATGTTGAGAGGCTCGCGAGTTCGATTCGAACTCAAGTGTTAAGGGGATCAGTACTTGCCACTTGGAATTCTTCATTTCCGCTGTAATTTCCATACAAGATGATTTATCTGAATTTTCAGCCTGACATGGCAATGATTTTACCTTTATAGGCTTGTTATAATGTTCATATTTAATGTTGGGAGATTTATTGAGGTTGTTCTTACACTGTAGGCTTTATTAAGGTGGTTATTTAGGGTTAAATGACTTTAAGCAGTTCAGGTTAAACGTTTATTTGCTATAACGGCAGGTACTCGGAATACAAAATGGTTACAATGTATTATATTAATTTAGAAAGGGAGCTCAATATTACTGATAATTAGTACATTAAATTAAATGGAGGAATATCACTGGGTTGCTGCCAACTAACTATATCTGACGATCTTACCGGAAGCTAGATTGATGAGGTAGATGGCATCGAGGGACGAGCACGCCTCCGCCGGGACTCGACCCGCGAGCCTCGGAGGAGAGCTGGACTGCTATTTATTGGGCGAGTGCTGGCGAGCGACAGACCTGGTTTACTTGGTAACAGTGCCATATGTCGGCGTGCTTGTCCTCATTATTGCTGTCTTCTTTGATTTCCCAACGCTGGCCTAATTGCAGTCTGAACCTCTCTCGCTGTCTGGCCTGCTTAGCCGTATCATAACAAGCGTTATTAATTTGTTGCACCTTCACTTCCTTCACCATTTTTTTACTAGTGATCTTTTAGAGGATGCAAGTTATCTTTTACTGCGGATGGTCACAGATACAGATTATGAATTATTATTCAAGCAATGCCAACAGTATACAATGTCCCTGTCTTGATGATGGCTAAAATATAATAGAAAATGTCTGGGCAAATTTATGGCAGATGTTTCATTATTCCACAATGGCAGGTACAGATTCCTCTTAAAGAATCATGATTTGAGATCTTTTTTTTAGCATTACCTGAGTTCCACTGTTTGTAAAATGATTATCAATTTTATTACTTTTTGTATTGACTTTTCTTACTAGCAATAAGGTAAACACAATTTAAATCATATATTGGCTATAATTTCTGTCAGTTGTATAGTTCGAGGCCAATGACGTGAAAATATTTGTATTTTTAACAACAAATTATTTTAGTTATAACTGTGTACTTTACTTTTACTTCGACATGTCGCTTGAAGTCTATGACATTCTACACGAGCGGAAACTGTATTAATAAGTAATGTCTACAAAACTAACATTTTGTCGTATGACTGGATTTAGTTTCTTAGACATACTCCACTGCGATATAGATGACTGCGAAAGAAAACTGAAGAAAATAGAGAAACATAAATAAGCAGAGTATGCTTTAGTTAACATGATACATACACAACGTAAAATTACATAAATGGAATTGGGTCAAATATAACAAAGACGAATAAGAAATAAAAGTCAGAAATAAAAAAGAAAAATTCAGATACTACCAAAGCAGATTCGAGGTCAACTTTGGCAATGGGACAAACAGTTAAAATGTATGACCTACACTTGAACAGACATAACATGTGCGCGACAAACGCTTACAGCACAATTCTAAACGCTTAATTTTGTTGTTGTAAAGACACCCTAAGAGCGAAGAAAGAGGAGCGCAAATCTCGCGTCGCGTGGGCGGAAGTCTGAAGATGCGCGCAAGAGGGGTAGGAGTGAGGTGGAAGATATACAGCACGTGGCGCTGACGGGGTTGCGACATCCGTGCAGTCTCGGACAGACGAACAGGGATATAGGGGAGGAAGTATTTCCTGCAGCTTGAAAATCCATACTTCTCAAGGTCCTCTGTGTTTGCTGTACTGGTGCTGCAGTTTCACTGTTTGAGGGACTTACGGTTGGTTCACAATTAAAAAAAACATAAGCACAGAGCATAACAGTAGAAACTGTGTACGACCAGATGCCTTGTGCCAAATTAGTTCACAATTGAATTGTTGCTGTTATGTTTAGCCAATGTCATTTTTTTCGACAAATCTGAAATATTCCGTGCTGTATATAAAACAACCGAAGGCAATTGAAATATATTTGAAGAGGAATATTATTTGGAGAATAAAGGAAGTACAGAAACAAAGTTCCTACAAACTGCACAGCGTAAAACATTATTTACAATATAGAAACAAAGTTTTTAACATTAAAATTTCTTATTCTTGCTTTGTTTTTGTTCGCGTGTATTCTTGGAGGTTAAACAAACATGGCGGACATTTACAAACTCCTTTGCTGTGATTGGTTTCTGTCCTATGCGTACACACAAGAAAAGAAAATCATATCTTATGTCACTATCTCTATGCACACGACTACTTTTAGGGTGTTGTAAATTGGTAGGTAAACAGGGGGTGGCCCTGCCTATGGCAATGTATGGGAGCTAAGCGAAGCTGCCGTTTTGGGTGTTCCATTACGGCAACCACCTGTTCCTTAGCCAATCGCAATTCTAAAAATTCGTAATGATGTACCTGGTCCAAGCAATTTTATTGTTAATCAATTTTTTTCCTTACATCACTAATTTGCACTATGTTTTTTATTGTTTAGAGGCATATCAACGAGCTATATAGTAAACACAGAGGGGCGGAAACAGCAATCTCCAAGGCTCTGAGGTGAAGCCCAATTGAACGTGGTATTTTGACTCTAGATAAAATGGCGGACTCTTATATCCGGTCGAGAGACGAGAGCGATTATGCTAATTTAAACATTATTATAGTATAATGTATTACACTAATTATTGGCATTTTTCCTGTGTTTAGCAGGAATATAGTGGAGCGATAAAATAACGGATTTTATGCGAACATATGATGGATTTTCAACGTAATGTTGGCCACACTGCTGTTCGTCATGTTTTCTTGGGTCAAAACAGCTGTTCAATTGGGCTTCATTTTGGAAGCGTTTCCGCCCCTCTATGTTAACTATATAGCTCGTTGAGGCGCATCAACACAAGTGTACATAACCTCAAAAAGGCATCAGTACCATGATGGATCACCAAATAATCTGTCGTCAACTACGTCACAGCAAGCCAACTCCTGACTATTCCTACCTACATGTAGGTAAAAATACATAGAGGTTAGTTCTTGTACGAACGACCAAAGCTCTATGTTTACTGTTATGTTATCAATTGAAGACATTGCAGTAAGAAGGGGGTAGCTCCATATTTGGGAGAAATTAAGGAACAGCTCCTACAGTATGTTAAAAAAATTGGCACATCGATTGGTGCAAGGAAAAAGCAGATCCAAGTAGTTATAGGTGAGTAATAATGGTTTTTGTACTTGCAACCACCATATGTTTGGTTAAAGAAGGGAGCAGCTCCGTATCTGCCTCTATTTTGTACCAACGACACACGATCTAACGTATGGTGGAAAAAAAGAGGTAGATGCGGAGCTACCCCCTTGTTGCACTAACCAGTAAAGTGTTATACAGTGCGCATGTGTCATTGATGTAGACCATTAGAATTAAAACGTGACATCAAGAACATTGTTCTTATTTCTTCATTGGTATTACTTACTTTTTGCCAGTGGATTATAAACGAGACTAAACCGAGGCTATTTTCACTTTCTATTTCTACTTATCAGTAGAGCACATGAAGTTTAATTTGGAGTGGTCGGCATTATGAACGCACATTAAGTTGTATGTACTACTGAATGTTATTGCTTACAACAATGGTCGTAGAAGAACAGGTCTGGACACTCGCCTGGAAACTTGACCCCCTTGTTGTTTGGCTGCAGTTCACCAAGTTACCGAGAATATTGTGTTTTATTGGCGCTTCAGTTAGGGCGGTCGGACTCAAACTCCGCCCACTTCCTTTCCACTAAGATAAACAATTTATCAAAACGTATTTTTTATCAATTTATGAAATACTTCCTTCGCTCACAAATTAAAAAAAAACTCCAGCAATCTTAATTTTCTTTATAAATTTAACCATGGAAAAAAGTTGGCGGAGTTTTAGTCCGATCGCCTGGATTACAGCGCCAAATAGTACGACATTCTCGGTAACTTGACGAACTACAGCAAAACAACAAAGGGGTCAAGCAAAACACATCGGTAGATAGGCGAGTGTCCAGACCTGTTCTTCTACGGCCATGCTTACAACTAAAACTATTGTTCTGTTGAGGTTAGCCATTCCATGAGTTTCGTGTTGCTAAGAGTGTTGCGAGTTTTTTATGCTAGTGTTTATATTGTGATGTTAACATGTATTCTTGAACTGAAACTGAAGTAACTAGTGGTTCATCAGATGTGTACGAACCATCATACTCGGAAAACAGCTCAGATGATGATTACATCCGCCGCCACTGGCCCTTCAAAGAAAAGGAAATGTCTTAGAAAGAGGTTAAAACAATTCAAAATGCAACAAGTAATCAGAAAAAAAAAGAATAATGGTGCACAATGCTCTGTTATGGAATCAGAGCAAAATGAAAGAGATGACGTACCAGAAGCTGTAAAGAAAAAGAGAAAAAGTGCAAATCCTGAGAATTGGAAAAGGAATGTTTAAAAAGGGCTATTAATGAAGGCAAAGGTTATGTTTACTGGAAAAGGAAGGAAGTTCAACCTAGAACTACTGGACCAGACTGTCACTGTAGGTATAAATGTTATGAAAAGGTTAGGGAAGAAAAAAGAAAGTGCATGTTGTCAACATTTAATGAGTTGGGCGACAGGGATGTAAAAAATGATTATTTAGGTGGTTTGATTGAAACAACTACAGTAACAAGAGTTAGGTCATAAACTGGCAAAGGAAAGAAACGCAAATGTTCTCACAAATATCACATCAAATTAGGAACAAAATCAGTGAGAGTTTGCAGAGCCACATTTGCATCTATTCATGGAATATCGAAAAAGAGAGTAGGTAAAATATCAAAGAATATGAATATGCTGACTTTAACTGCGCCTAAAGATGGGCGAGGTAAAACATAAAAACAGAGTCAACAAAATATCTGAAGAGTTGGTTGGTCAAGTAGACAACATTAGAAGTTTCCCTCACAGACAACAGAAACAAAAGTACTAGATTATATTTGTCTCCAGATCTAACTGTAAAAAAATGTACGAACTGTACTTACAACTGCATGAACCAGAAGTGTATGAGCAATATCGTTCAAATGGCCATACACCTAATCCAAACGTCAAACCTAAAATATCACATAATTTTTATTATCGGTACTTCAGGCAAAACTTTAACTACTATTTTGGGTGCCCTCGTTCAGACACATGTAGGAAGTGTGACATGCTAAACAACAAAATGAAAAATCCAGATCTCAATGAAGAAGAAAGACAAGAGTTGAAGAAACAGAAAAATATACATGACATGAAGGCTGAAACATTTTATAGACATGAGAGAAAAAGGTAAACTAAACAAAGAAGACGAGAAAGTAGAAGTACTAACATTTGATTTCCAGCAAAATCTGCCGCTGCCAAAAGTACCCTCTGATGATTCATTCTACAGGCGTAAGCTATGGACCTATAACTTTTGTGTACACGCTGCAAAGACTGGCTGTGCCCACTTCTATATGTATGGTGAATCTACAGCTACGAATTCGCCAAATGAGGTTACGTCGTTCTTTAATCACTACATAAATAATGTCTCTAAAACAGTAAAGGTGCTACACCTTTTCTCAGATAATGCAGCATCACAAAATAAGAATATGACAATAGTTAAGTTTTTGTACCTTATTACCAAACATTTTTCATTAGAGAAGATTGTACATCGTTTTCCAGAGTCTGGACACAGCTTTCTCCCGTGTGATCGCTGTTTTGGTGTCATTGAATAGTTTATGAGGAAGAAGGAATGTGTCTTCAATCCAGAACATCATTTACAGCATGTTTGACAAGCATCCAGAAAGTTTACACCTATTCATGTTAGCCAAAACATGATTTTGAACTTTATCGAGCATTATGGTAGTCATTTCATGAAAGTGATTGTTAATGCAAGTAAGCAGAGATTTAAGATATTGCAATATCGAATCTTTGAATATAGCAAGAAGCATGCTGACACTATTAATGTAAGTGTATCTACATCTTTGCCTGTATACGAAGAGTATTGTATCATGAATAATGTGAATAGTAGTTGGTCTGTGCAGCCGTCATCTGTTATTTATGACTCAGCATTACCACTGAAAGTAGCCGAGTATAAGGATGTCATGCATTTAGCTACAAACTTTGTTCCACCGATGCGACACTAAAAATTCTTGTTATTGCAAACACTAGTTTGGCTGCCGCGCGACAAATAAGTTACTTACAAATATTACATGCAAACAATCAATTGCCACTACATACTAACCTCTAGTCAAAAAGCTACAATAAATTAGTCTTAAGCCAATAATTGACAAATCATGCCTATTATATTCCAAATATGTTGACAATATGGCGGCCGCGACGCAAATTCCGAATAGAGATTATATCCACTTTATTCGAGTAAGGTATACAATTGAAAATACTAATTTGGTCGAATTCCTATCTTTGTGACGTTCAGTTAACGAAAACTAATTATTTTAATTTCTGATGGCACCATAGTAGCACAGACGTGTTCAAAAAGGAGCAACGAATTCGAATATTAACTAAAAATTGCAGTATTATCTCGCAACATAACATTCCTGCGGGAATAATTGTGACAAAGCATTCCGTTGTTTGAATGAAAATCCTATGGCATTTGAGTTTATTTACTTATACATATACAATTTGTACATTCATCGCATTAAACGAACATTGTTTGTAAAAATCAGAAAGGAGTTCGTAACATAACAAGCTCTCCAAGTACTGCAATTTCTGAGCAGCGATTTTGATTCTCGACGAGGGAAACTTCAATTATATCGCCGACTGATTCATCGAGACTAATATCAGAATTTTATCGTTGTCTCAATTAACGAAACGGTTGCTAGCGTGAAATACGCACAATGTATACAAAATTGGATATGCTTATGAATTTGGGTAAAATAAATTACAGCAAACCAAAATGCAGAAAATCTATAATTTTCTTCTATGAAATTTGATTCCTCCAAAAGTAAGTGGATATGTCACATTTATAAAACACAGATATAAGAAAACAATTAACCTTTATCTGACTTATGATTATGTTTAATGTGCATATATATGTGTTGTACACACGCATTCCAAGCATTGAGAATATTAATCAAGCCTTGGAATTTGTCCTCCTTAAATAAATTTTAATTACTTGTTTATGACAATTTTACTAACGTGACATACCCTCGTTTTCCATAAAGCCTTTCACTCATGTATATATTGACCACAGGCACTCGCTTACACTTATTTTAACATTTAACTTAATGTAAGCTGTTGAAGTAAGCGGCATTGCGTTTCTCGATTTTGTCAGCACTGTCAAACGTTCTGTCACTAGTGTTTGCGTAGGCCTAACAATTACGAACAACGATTTATACCAGACGCTTATTCAGAACTTTTTAGAAACGCCTCTCTGTCGTTGACTACAATGATTATGGATGACAGAGTTTCAAACCATGAGAAACTAGGTAACACGTTATTTGAACTAAATGTTCAGTAAAAACCCCGCAAATGTTCATAGTTAGAATTTAAGGAAATACCTATGTAAAATAAGTTTTCGGATACTTCAAAATAATTTCTAACAATTTAAAATATTTTTTTGAAAAAAAAAAAATTTACTGTAAACAATTGATAAAATTTATTTTACATGCCTATATTATACGGCAAAATTTTCAGTTTTAAAGCTTGTTACGTTAATTTAAATGTTCTTAATGATCTACTTCAAAATCCCACGGCAAATCTCCTGATGGAAACGTTTGTAATTTATGAATATTTACTGATCGTTCTCTTGTGCTGGGGCTTACTATAATAATAATGCCGTTATATCTTCTACGCAAATACCACTGTGCCGGCATATTAATATCTTTGGTCGTCTACACTTGCGCAGTTGTCAGACCTGATCTTCCTATTATAACATTACATAGCTGCTCCACTCTCAACTTACTCCAGCCTCGGATGACCTCTTAGAGCGCTCAGCAAATTTCTCCTCTACACTCTACATGCAAACAAATAAATAAAGTAAAAAAATCACGTTATGTGTCGAGCTCTTCCGATATTATTCCGGTTAGTTATTTTTAAGTACGCCTACATCAACACAGATTCTGAACCTCACATACCATAACCTGTGTGCCGATTAAGGGCTTGGGCCCGATTTTCTCGGCTTACGAGAGAATTATTTTTTAAAATCCATACGGGAGTCGATATCGTAAAATTTCTTCGTAACTTTGTTGCAAATTGGTTTTACTAAGCAATGTAATTTTTCGAGACGAACTGTATGATGAGTACAGCTAATTTATCAATTAAAAGGAAATTTCGTTAAATAACTAATTAGTAACTATTTTGCAGTCTTCTGATTTGACAAAATTGGAGTATGCGGTTTAAATCAGTCATAACAAAGTTACGAAGCGATTTTACAATATCGGCTCACATTTATGTTTTAAAAAATAATTGACATTAAATGCGAAGAAACTCGGGCCCATACCCTTAAGCATCCCCTACAGCGTGACGGAGTGTTTTAAACGTCATTCGTTAACATCCTGCATATTATATACTAGGGACCGGGGTAGCACTAATTATCTATAGCCAAGAATATACATATAGCGCAATGCATTGGGGTTACATTGTCTGTCTTCTTCAATCTATAGTCTATACATTGACATGCCGCACACTTCCAAGTCTCGCCCCCATGTAATTAATTTATTGTTAACTATTATTAATTAATTAGATTGTAGGGAAATTATAGCATACTATTGGCAAAAAAGTTTACTTTATTGCTACTAAACTTCGCATGATCACCCGCTGGTGAAGATTGCCTAAAATTTCACGAAAATCGCTTCAGCCGTTTTGGAGTCCATAGGGAACATACGTACACACATCGATTTATATATGTGTGTATGTAAATGTATTATACATACATACAACACGAGGCCTTAAATAAGTAAATCATGAATTAATTGTACATCAGGTACTAGGTTTCAAGAAGATGCGAAAAACTTCATAAGCTGTTTCCGTGCGTATATTAAGATGTTACTATGAAGTGTTAGTTGTTTTTATTGGGCGTACGTTGTTTTCGGAGATGAAACCGAAAGGTAGGAGGGGAGCAACTGGTTACGTGATTAATCTACGTTATGTTACTTCTGGACGTTGGGTGACATTTTGGGACACCTTAGACCTCACCGTTAGCATGACACCGGAGGCTGATGATGGAAGGTTCAGTTAACGACGGACGGCGGCACGTTGTGGGTCTCGATCCAGGACCATCCTGACGAGCTGGTGACTGCTGTAAGGATTGAAGAAGTCAGACAACGTTACCTCTAATACATTGCGCTGTATATTCCTGCACCTTAGTGCGGCTGGGATGTATCTCCGAGGCCGATTGTCTTGTGCGTCTACTGACCTAATTGCAATGTCATTGCCGCTACCTTATCCTCCAGACACAGCTATTGTTTTTTACAACACAAAGTTAAAAAATTCGATAATTTACAATTTAGTTTCTATGTTAGCATCCAGCGGAACAGGAGAAATGATGATCAGTAAGCCGTGATGTCTGGTGCTTAGTGAATAAATGCAGCGTTGTTTTCACAAGTTCAACTTTTTTTTTGGACCATTGCTACATATTTGGCAGACTTGATAAATTAAACTTATACAAATATGTATTTTTCAAGATTTGTTTTTACAGGCAGTAAATTGGTTTTCCTGTTCCTGACGTGTCTCTTTTTGACAGTCAAAACTGATAAAAAAGCAATGTTTGGTTACTGACACACATTAACGCTCAAATATTAATATGATTAATAATTATTGTATATAACAGTACTTATAGTTCCTATAATTGTGAATTAATCTTTGTTATACGGAAGGATGCAGTTATGCAAAACTGAACCATCTTAGTAATTGAAGTACCCATTAAAATAATTATACGAAGTAGAGGGAGGAATGGTTTATATTATATCCTAAAAAAACAAGAGCAAACTTAACATTGCGATTTTTAAAATAAACACGTCACCGTAAATGTTTTAATACACAGTTTAGTTACGCAAAAGTAAAATGTAGCTCCAATTCCATTGGTTTAGGAAACTCTAATGTCGAATTGTCTTCTAAAAGGAGTTACTTTGGCGGCATTTGAATTGTTCATACAATAAGCTAATTTTTTTAGGGCAAGAGATTGGTAGTTACTGTGTATTGAACAATCGTTAGTACAAATTTGTTCTGTTACGGCTATGGCAGTATGATAGCATGTATAGAAAAGGAAGCAACCACGCAGTGTAGAAAAACGCAATGCAAGCGAGGAAATAAGTGTTCGTTTATAACATTTACTAGATGTAAGGCGCTGATAACATAACTATTTGAAGTTAAATAACTACAGGATATTTATGTTTGTTGTGCTTTCGTTTCGTAGACAGCGAGAGCAGTTAGACTAACTTTACACAAAGACAGGAGCTAAGAAATGTGTCGGACGTGGCCTTTGTTATTGAACCATCCCATCATTCGCCTAAAGTGATTTCGAGAAATCATGGGAAACTTTGAAATCAGGATGGCCGGGACCGGGGATCGAACCCGGGTCCTCTCGAATGAGGGTCCAACGTGTTAACGTCGTGTCACCTCACCAAAACAAATGTAATTACTACGAAATAGGAACAGAATGTAGTCATCTACTGTCATTAGAAAGGAGCATACTATTATCAGCTGTGTTATATTCGTTGTGTTGTCTCGTCTGCAACCATTTATATTTCCTCGTTATCTTTTCCATAATCGTCGGCATTTTCATGCACCTGGTTTGGTCCTTGGTGTTTATTCTTCCTCACTTCGCTTTGTGGTTTCCATTAATAACTATAATACTATTTCGGAATTACTTGTGCGAGGGTTGACTACAGCCAGTTCTGACTTACTTGGTTTGATTATTTTTTTTTTTTTGTTTCTGTTGCTCATTTTCTTACGTTAAGTCTTATATCATTCACTAGCGATGGCATATTTTCCCACTAAACACTTCAGTTTGAAAGATGGTGCTCATAAAGAGGACGCCAACACACACGTATGTTTGTTCATGGCAAAACAATACGTATTAAGCGTTTACTCTAAAACAGTTTATTTATGTAGTCTGTGCAAAATTACTTCCATTGATCTTACTACATGTGTATATATATATGTGTATATATATGTGTATATATATATATATATATGTGTATATATATATATATATATATATATATACACACGCGCGCGCGCGCGCGCGCGTCGTGTCAACCACATTGCCACATATTTATTTGCTCCGATTCTTTGAGTTCTATACCAATTTTAGTGGCTTCATCTGTTATACTTTCTAGTATTAAAAAACATGTATTTCAAAATGTTGTTTTCAACGTCGTGTAACTCCCTTAATATTCACCACACAATAGTGTTAGTCAGTACCACACATTATTTTACATAAACAATCACGTCCGGGTGTTTGGCACATCCATTCTGGTTCAAGTCGGTTCACCTAAATTTATTTTGCCTAAAGTAGTTTTGCCTAAATTAATTTAGCCTAAAGTAATTTAGTCTAATGTAGTTTTGCCTAAAAGTAATTTTGCTGAAGTCATAGAGCCTATAGGCGTTTTGCCTACAAATAGGAAGAAAAAGTTAGGCAAAACAACGTGTACCATATAAATATATAAATGGTTACACTATTTGTTGAGTTGACATAAGCTTCTTGAAAACCAAATATTTGCTTGATTAAACCCTGACATATTTATTAGACAGTATGTAGGTTTATCAGTGCTGAAGAAATTTTCAATGTGTAATTACAGGGTTACATTTTTCTGGACAGTTAGAAGTTAGCTCCGTAAAAAAATTAATAAAATACAATTTGCTTTTCCTTATACAGATTAACAAATTGATCAGCATATTTAATGAAAAAAAGATTTTAGGGGAAATAATAACCGTGAATCGAACGTACGAAATATATGAGTATTTTCTTTGTAACTATAGTTTAATGTTCGGATAATTTAATGCGTGTACCATCAGTAGTAGTTACAGTAAATGAAATAATGATATTGCTTTGTAACTTCCAATTCATTGAGAATAACAAAAATTGACTTCAATGAAGTGTTTTCTGAATATTAATTTGCTAACCATTATTTTCTTCAACACGGATAATAAAATAATGCGATTATATGAAAGCGACAGTGATACGAAGGTATACGACACTATATTACAAAGTTTGAAACAATCACGTTTTCATTACTTAACTTCCTGTTACATTTAGATGTTGTGGGACAAGAAGTAATGCTAAAAATTCAAATTGAAAGCTTGAGGTTTTATTAATTAAATAAATAAAAATAATGACAAGTTTTGCCAACTTCGTGTGCAAACATTTTCCCTGATTGACGCATTCGTCTAGCGTAATTTCTTGTTCCAAAAGGATATCTCTGAAATTTTGTAAAAAAAAAATTTACTTAAAAATAGGCTCTATCTCTCGGGAAAATTATCTGCTCAAATAGTCTAAAAAACAGCATTCTAGGATTGACATTTTTTTGGTTTTCTCTTCTCACTTGTCTCGAGATACGTATATTATCATTATACATACAATTGAATACTCTTCATCGCATTTTATGGCATTATTTCTGATTACTTTACAGAAAATAGCCTTGCTCGACAGATGGTTTCGTGTAAGGAAAAAGAAACACAAGAAAAATTACGGCTGTGTTGCATATAACAAACAGCAACCAACGTACTGTACGAGGAGGTAATGTGTTTTCTCCCATCCCCTTGTCTCCTTGAGTAATCTCCAACTTTTTGTCCTGCTCCGTTGGCGTTAAGCCATTGTTTGTTTCCTCGGCTGCGACAACCAAGCGACGCGCAGTATTGCTGGAACCATAATAACACAACAGACGCGACGCGAATGCCACGACGAAATATCAAAGGCTGTCAGCTAATCAGCGCCCAGGTTTCTGTGACGTCAGAGCGAAAAAATAACGGACGCAACACGTATTCAAAATACAAAGTATTTTTTTTATTCACGTGGCGGGGGTACAAAACTGAAAAACGGATTTTAATTTTGTGGCCAAATGTTGGTGAAACTGGTGAGTTGGTAGTAAATTGCGTTTATTTATTTTACGAGAGAGTATTGTTTTTTTACATGCAAATCACAAACTTTATAAGAAAAGTGCAATAGTGACTTAATTTTTATATTTCGAATGTCAGCGGGTATTGAAAATATATAACTGAACAAAAATTTAATAAAATAACCTAAACATCAATTACAGTCGTACGAAAGGTTAAGGGCGCGGTATACCAAAATTTTCGTCACCATTTTTTATTTTTTATTTGTACCATATTTTTTTCTTATTTATGACACAACATGTGACTAAATTTGGCTCTTATGAAATTATTTTATCTCTCATAGTTTTCGCGTAGTGGCTTATTAAATTAATATTTTGCATGCTTCCGTTTTAACGACTACACTAAAACCAACTGATATACCAAACTAAAAAAAAAATCACAGTGGATAAAGTCATTGAAGGCTACAGTGTAATGTTCATAAAAATAATTTGAATTTAAAAACAAATGCTGAGACTGAAAATAAAAATTTAAAAAATTCGATATTTTTTTTTGTACAAGTAATTGTTATTCTTTATTTTTATGAGCATGACACTGTAGCCTGCAATGTATTTATCCACTATGATTTTTTTTTTAGTTTGGTTTATCAGTTGGTTTTAGTGTAGTCCTTAAAACGGAAACATGCAAAATATGACTTTAACAAACCATTACGCGAAAACTATGCGAGATAAAATTTTTTCATTAGAACCAAACTTATTCACATTTTGTGTCTTAAATAAGAAAAAAATATCTGGTACAAATAAAAAAAATGGTGATGAAAATTGCGGTAGACCGCGCCCATAACACGTCGCGGTAAGGAACTATTTACACATATGTTTTCTAGTTTTTAGCCGCTAAGCAGACAAATTTGTACTCGCAATAGCGCGAGATTGTAGAGTCGCAACGCGTCCATCGCGTCGTCACGTAAGCTGCACTAGTAATGCCTTCAACATTAGAAAGAGCGACCTAGAATGTTGTGTGGTTTTTTTCTCCTCCGCTGTCGTCTCCTTGCGTAATCTCTACCATTCTGTCTCGCTCCTTGTGCGGTAGGCCGTTGTTTATGTTTCCTCGGCCGCGATATATTCGAGTTGCGGCCGCGACAACCAGGCGGCGCGCGGTATTTCATCCACGTCTGCTGCGGTGTTAGCGCGGGTGATGGATAGCTGGCGCTGCTGCGTGGCGACAGACGAACAACGAACATAGTGTCGTAAATCACTCAGCTACGCCACATCTTCATCCACCGCCAACCTTCGAATTGGCCGCCATACATTTTTATACTTTTTGCTGAGATAATAATCGGAACCATGTCTTGAAGCATCAGACTCCATGAAATTCTTCGTCTTCCGAGTAACATGTTTACGAGATGTACCGAGTTGTGGCGTTGAGAGAGTGTTAGACAAATGTTATTGTACTTCCAGTTTTTGAACCATAACATTTATTCAGATTGTCATTGCAAGAGAATTCTTGAAAGTTAACCTACAATTCTCTTGCAATGATTCTGCATGACAAATTAATGAAAGATTCCATTATATTTCATGTCAATCAGTTTACCAAGAATATATCCCACGCTTTGTTGAAGAGAACGTTTTGATAATATAATTTGAACAAGTGTTATAGCTCAAAAACTGGAAATAAAATAAAATTCTTTAACACTCCCCCCTAAAGCGTTCGCCTAGTGGCCATGTGTTAGTGTGAGTGAGGCACGGCGCCAAGGGCGTTGTTGACCAGCTCCTGTGGCGCGGTATCGCCTCTACTACAAGACACTGAAACAGCGTGCAGTGGTATCGTAGAACACTCACCTGACTGGCACTTTCAGTTGTGACCCCATCTTTATACTGGTGAAAAATTTTAAGAAAAGTCAATTGCGTGTTTCTTGAGAAGATTCACACGAATCACGTAAAAAGTTTTTTTTTTGTATAGCAGGTTGAAAAAGATGTTATTACAACTTTGAGGGTCTCCAAAATTATTGTTAAGGGCGTTCACGTAGCAAAAATGCAAAATTTTATATTTGTGCGAGATAGTGTTAGTTTTATAGACGTTACTGGTGACTCCATTTTTCATTCATGAAACTTTTTTTAGCTGTTATAGTTTTTCCATTGCGGCACGTCAAAGTCAAGATTTGCTGGTTACGGGAAAATGCAAATAACAAAAACCAACTGACTAACTGTAATGAAACATTTTACGCTTAAATTAAATACTATGGGCCATGTACTAAAATATTTAACATGACACAGTGAAATTCCTGAGCAGTTTTAAAAAATTCTGGAATTAACGAACATTTTTTTAATATATGGTAATTTAACAAAAACACAACAGGACTTTGTTGTGTGTTTTTTAATCTTTAAGCATATGGCCCATAACGTATTATTCCAGTGTAAATTATTTCATTCAAGTAAGTTAGACGGTTTTTGTTATTTGTATGTTCCCGTAATTTGCACATCTTGACATTGACACGCCACCACTATGGGAAAATCATGAGAGCTAAAAATGTTTCACAAGTGTAAAATGTAGTCGCAAGTAACATATACAAAACTAATACTATGTCGTAGAAATACGAAATTATGTATTTTTGCCACTTGTACATCAACCTATGTACAGTACTTGGCACGTGAACGGTGTAGTAGCATGCCGTGTTTATCGTTTTCTGAGCGTAACCACAGAATTTATTCCCAGTATCTTTATCTACTAAAATAACACGTACTTGATACTCTGCTTCTATCGTTTAAAAAACGCAGCATGTTTATTAGAAACATGATTTCGGTGTCTCTCAAATTGCTAACAACGGCTTTTTTATACTGCTGTAACTACAAAAATACCGCCCAAATACGTAAATCACAACACTAGAAGCAAGCCTTGGACTTCACTACAGACTTTCCACAATAAAATTGTACGGTTTCCTTTTAAAGTCTCGTAGGAAAACGAGTTAAGAGGACTGTGTACTTAGCCGTTGTACATTGTTGTGGAGTGTCACGCGAATACTTTTTTACGCGAAACAGCCGAACTTATTCTTATTGTTGTTATCTAGGAAAAAAACACTCACTTGAAACTACTTATGCCATTTTTTTAAAATTCAGCATGCTTGTTAGTAACATGATTTGGGGGCCTCTGGAAATGGCTAAAAAACGGCTTTTTTATACTGCTGTAACTCTGAAAATACGACCTGATTCCGTAAATTACAAAATAAGGTGCGTACATTGGTTTTTACTTCATAATATACAAAAATAAAATTTTAAGTGTCACCGCTTAAATTCCCACAGGAAAAAGAGTTTTACGAAAACATTGCACACCAGTTTAGTGCGCTGGGAATATACCATGTGTCTATCGTTAAGAGTGGTGCTATAGCTCTTATCACTCAGCTCTTACCGCGCATCAAACACAGAGATCTGAAACCGGTACACAGTACTCTTAAGAGTGCGTGGTAGATAAATAAACGCTGAAAACATTAATTGATTCCTACCCTTTTTCGAATCCAATATGGATAAAACACTCAACGGCAATCCTAGATAATGTTATTTGCCAACTTTATGAGTAAATCTTTATCCAGCATTACTAATTCGTTAGGCGTGATCTCTTGTGCCGCAGTTAAATGCACGAGGTTCCGGCGTCAGAGATTGTGCCTCAGAAGTTCATAACTCTTGAAACTATTTTGTTTCAAACGTTGGCTAAAACTATTGTCTACGATTGCTACTGTTTAATTTTCGCAAATTGGCTTCAAGAAACCTACAGTTATATATTAACGCTTTTAGCGTTGAATTATGTAACACGCCCTCTTAAATGAAATCCCTGAGCGCCAGTTTAGCACGCTACGAATAAAAGCGAAACGTTTACCGTCGGGTGTGGCAAACTGAACCTTATTGATCGCCTGCCTCCGCGCATCATACGCATCTTGTACATAGGCCTCTTATGGTGACTGCATTAGTGTATGCGTGGGGGACGCAAAATCATTGGAGCGTTAAGGGCATCACTGACATGTGAATGTAGTGTAGTGCCAGCTCTATGGAGCCAGTCAACTGACGTGATGATTTATTTTAATAATTTTTCCTTCGAGACATATAATTTTATTTGTGATAAGTACTGTGTAAAGTATGACTACGTTTCTGAATCATAGGATTTTTAAATCAGCTTGGTATTTTTTCTAGACACGACAGTCTAAAAACTCTGGTTATAACAGTTTTTGAGAGACCTAACAATCATATTTCTAATACGCATGCTGAATTGAAAACAAGAAGTTATAAGACTATGATATGAAATGGTTTAAAGAGTTCACAAGATATAACAGTTTAATTTATTTGGAAATAAACTTCCAAATTGGTAGAAACTGCGGAGCTAAATCAATAAACACTTCTGAAATAAAGACTAGGTTCTATACAATTTAGTTTAATCTAGTAATTATAATGGAAAATGTGACATAATATATTCATTTACTCATGCAGTTTTATCTTTGCAAACACTAGATTTACCCATGTAAAATAACCCTTCGGAAATAAAAGTTTGTATGGCTAACTCTGAAAATATTGAAATTTGTTAAAATAAGTCTAAGAGCTCTCCAAATAATACACATAATATTAACTCATGCCGTGCTACCTTTCAAAATGGCCAACCAACAACTATAATTTCTGCTAATATTGCATATTTTTTTTTATTAACTGCCCGTTTAGAGCTTAATTATTATTTGTCGCGTAGAACCTGAAATTGACATTACTTTTTTTTTTGTATATTCATTAGCTGCCCGTCCGCAGTTTTCCCACTATTTTTTAAGGTAAACTATACCAATAGTTTATCGTGTTAACAAGATTTTCATGACATGGTAAAATATAATTTAAAGTTTTCACCAGAAACCATAAAGATGCCTCACAACGGTTAAGAGATATGAAGGATTTCGGGAAAATAAATTGTACCCTTTTTCACCTCTTAGTGGGTGCCAATATTGAAAGGGGAAGCCACCCTTAAATGTTCATACTTAAAATAGATAATTAGCTCTTCTGCCAGCTGCCACTAATATGTGTCGCTTATTAGTGGCAATGTTCGCCACGTTTCCCACGAGACCGAGATACTAACACATTAGACCGGTGCACTAGCTACTTGATGACCACCGCTCCTAGACACACAGCCATGGAACGAAAGAAGAAAACGTTCTATGGAAGATTCACAGCAGATATTTTCAAATGATGGTCTGCCAACTATTTGGTAATCCTAACATTTAAACTCTAGCGATAAAATTTAAATAGTTTCTTGCGAACCAAACAAATAAAAAACAAAATAGTAAAATAATTTACCAAATAGAAGTGCAGTGGAGGTGATACAATTTTTTTTAGAATGGCTCTGTTTAATGGTGGTTAACACTGTAGTAGAAGGAAGAAAGATAGAGATAGCCCAAAGAGAGAGAGAGAGAGAGAGAGAGAGAGAGAGAGAGAAGGGGGGGGGGGGATCAGTGGAGAATAAAATAATACGCACTATCCCGGAATCACTTCGAAAAGGATAGAACAATTTTTGAGGACGATCTCACTAATTTTTAGTTACCGGTACTATCGTGCATTACAGTTTTTTCTGTAACATTAGGAATGTGTTTCAAGTGATCATAGCTCAACAAACTTGATTGTAGACATATCACTTATCTCTTTCCTTTCACCTTATTATGTAACGAGTGCAGTCTAACTCACATAGGCGATATATAACCAATGTTGCAATTAAGTATTCTTTTTTATGATTTTAAAATATGAAGTCTAATTTAGTACAATTTATAATGGATAGTCATTTCACTACTAAAATAATCGTAAACGCACAAACAACAAACTGAATTAAAAAATTCCGGGTAACCAATTATTGTATGTGAATAACCTGTCACAAAGTGGCAGCGACAAACAAGCAGAGGAAAAAGAAACATAATTCTCCGGCCAAGTGTTCTCACGTTAGCAAGGTTTGAAATACGTGTGTCACCATCTAACCGCTCATGCAACTCCTGCATTATGCTATATTTTATTCAATGACATTTTCCAGGTGGTCGTTAAAAGTTCTAATGAATAATCCTCCCTACATTTTACTTCTCTCTCTGTGAGTTAGCGATTAAGGGGAGCGAGTACCTTTTATAAAGTACATGTGTTTAAATGGGAAAACATCTCACATTCAGGTACAGTTATTTAAGAAACTATCAATCGTATCATCTTGGGATTTTGGCACATAATTAAGCATACCTGCTTGTGCCTTCCCTACCAAAATTATTTATGTAGCTCTGTTTTTTTTAATTTTAAAAAATTTACATTTTAGTAATATTTTTGGTCAAAAAAAGAAAAAAAAATATTTTTTTAAAAATGGTAAAACACTACTTATTTAAGTAAAAGTGGTAAGGCAAACTAAGATAGTTACATAGAATATTCTTACCAAATTTGAAGTCTGTAACTTAAATAGTTTTTGAGAAAAATGTACCTCAATATAAAAAAAAGCACTTTTGAGAAATCAGGCTTCAAAGTTGATGGTGCATGTTTTTCATTTCAAAATCCCCCTGGACAGTAACTTTCACTGTCTTCTATCTTCCTTTTGCCTAGTCTTCTTCTCACTCTCTTCTTTTTATTTTCTTCTTGGACTTCTTTGTCAGCCTTTTTTCTTCTTTCTGCATCTATCGCCTTGAGACCA
>PNEQ01050633.1:0-10932 GCA_003012365.1 Medauroidea extradentata
CCCGTGCATTTAATGAGTAGATATTGTAGCTAAAATTTATCGGAGTAGTTTAATGTAGTTGTAAACATTGCACGACCCTATGTAAATAAAAGCACGTGGCATTATTTGTGTTTACATCGGCGGAAAGATATAAACTGGCAGGAAATAGAAATTAATCAGGGCTTTTTTGAGTGTTCACTTTATTCCGAATCACCTATAGTATCGGTGAAAAAATACTTTCAAGTGAGTGTAGTTAGTGTCTTGGAGAGATACAACTTTCCGACAACACGAAAAATTGTTCCTACATATTGTGACTTAATTTGTAAATAAAAATAGGTACAGCTAATTAGAAAGAAGGTTAACTTCAATAGATATCAAGCCTGTTCTACCAATTTGAATATCGTTTCTCGTTCTGTGTACGTAATTTGTCAGTCACAATATTTGACGCGGAAAGTTCACTCTGCTATACGCAGTTTCCAACGGCCATTTTGTACCGATATTTATGAAACCACTGTAACCTAACGATCATGTTATCGAGCGTCCATAATGTGTTTGTTGCTAATCGTCGATTTCGACATCGAGGAAAATGACGGTAACTTCAGATATAATATCAATCGACTAAATACACCCATAACTACGATACAATTATACTGTATTGCAACGCTGATGAACTGTTCGCGTTTTTTTGAGCTGCTGTCGAGTTTCCAGGGAATGTGAAAACAACAAATAGATGCGGCAGAACACTACGTCAACGCACACAAGAAACATATATAACTGAATCCAGGGAGCAAATGTCGCTGCAGTAACCACGGTTGCTACTATTTTACAACCTTACTTACCTCATAGATTGTTTCGGAAGAAGGTACTACTTATCAGCTTAAAGGTAATTATTAAGTAATCGTATATATTACCCATTAATAAATTCTGTGATAAAATTTTTTTTGAATAATAATGACTTGCGCACCGAAGGCTAATCTGTAAGAGTCGGAAGAGTAAAACACTTATCTGCGATATCCGAATTCACAATTATTCTGGTCCATTCTCAATGTTAATTAACCACCTATCTTATAGAAATATTAATTCCCAAAGACAAACAACTTAGTTATTATGTACGTTGTTTGCTAAGTTCATGACAGTAATGTAAATCTGGTGCAATGGAAGACAGCTGTGACTAAGTCAACTACAAGTTATATCACTTTTAAGCTAACAGTCTATAAGTGATACAAGTTTTCGAAAATTAAGCAGAACAAGTTGTTTGGCCTCATTCATAAGTATATGCTCGCTCTAAAATTTAGGGCATACACACCATTTAAATGATTCTCACATGTCTTCGGCAATGAGGCTGAGAAATATTTATTATTTATTTTATACGTGTCTGAGTCTTGATATACCATAGAGATCCTTAAAAATGGCAAGTAATTTCTTAATGTACTCAGCAATAACATAAAGATCACTTACGTGTAAAGCTGCATACATGTACAATTTTTACACCTGAAAAAACAATTCTTGCCAAAGCTTTATTTTCGGTCATTAAATTAAAATAAAAAAAAATATATGGATTCAGTCACATACGTTCTTTGCCTAGTTCTACTTTTTTTTTGCTTTGACTGTATAATAATGTCTGCATGCCCCAAGTTATATTTCTTGAGCTTAATTTCTTAGTTGCATAGAAAGTAACTACTTTCCTTACAATTTATTTTGCCGCCACGCCAATATAAATGTTATATACATACACATTATACATATTTACAAGCATAAGAGCGTATTTGTGAGCTAATGTGCTTGAAAATAGAGATACAAATATGTCTGCTAATTACGTAGCAGAGTATTTGCAAAACAAATATTTCGTCGAACGTGTAATAACATGAAGCATTGACGTGTACGGAAGTTCACAGAGCTGCTTGAATAATTCTTTATGATTTTTCACAAATTTGTAAACACCGAGCTATGAACTGTACATGAGGAAATAGCTTCACCGTTTTCATACCCCGTACGTTCTTAAATCGTGTGGTAGTTTTTCTGGTTAAGTGACAATACGTAAATTTGGTAAAACTTTTGTCTAGCAGATCTTGGCCAAAAATAATAATTGACGTTTTAAATACAATGTTAAACTCATTTTTTCGTAATTCCCTGTCTAAAAAAAGTAGACATTTATTCATTTACTGACGCATATTCTACAAGATTGCCTTCGTCTTGAAAAAATACTTACACGCCGACTCATCGCTGGTTCATCGAATGCCGTTAACGGTCTGTCCAAAAGTTTGTGATCCAAATTATTCACCTCCCACATAGTATTAATTAAATGTTTGAATGTTGCTAACGTAAAATGATACAGTCTGCTTAGAAATCCCACATAAATGTTTATGATTTAAGTAAGCTGTCGAACTGATGCAGACGAAGATAACTTTTTTTTTTTAACCATATCAGGTATATTAGTAACATAAATACTCATGACTGCAGACACGTTTTATAAAACTATATTTTATGTTAATTAAAATGTTTTAGGACCAAATATTTTACATGTTGCTAGTAAAGATGTGTTTATTATGTATTATATATATATATATATATATATATATATATATATATATATATATATATATATGTGTGTGTGTGTGTGTGTGTGTGTTGGTGTGTGTTAATTATTATTGTATAGGGACCTATATATACACACACATACAGGCTGTGTCCAAAAATAATTGCATAATAATAAGCACGCCACGCGAATCATTGACTTAATTGGAGACGAAAATATTAGAGGCAAAATGTAGTACGATGAAATATTACACTCAATGTGGCAACATAGCACTGTAGTTAGTTCCCTCTTGCGTCCCACAGATATCTTACATTTCTTACTATCGCTGTTCTGACGTGCATATTATGGTTGCAGGTTAAAATTATGAGCAGTCCGAACATGATTCTACGTTTACATGATGTAACATACATACAATAATACCTGGACGTGTATTACAAATGGGGACTTCCTCCGTGAAGTGTTGCACACTGTGCATGTAAAATGTCGTCAACATTTCGCCACAAATATTTTCGTCTCCAATTTAGCACAGGATTCGAGTCGCGCGCGCGTGTGTGTATATATATATATATATATATATATATATATATATATATATATATATATACATATATATATGTGTGTGTGTGTGTGTGTACATACATACGTACGTATGTTGCGTCGTCAGGTGAATTTACGCTGATAGTTTTGCGTGTATTTACATTCGGTTGGCTTTGCAATTCTAATCTCGTAGAAAAATTTTTAATTTTTTTGGTAATGATAGGGAGGTCTGACGATATATACACGTACTTCTAGAATATTAATACAATTTTACTGGATATTCAAACTATTATTAAATTGTTTAGAGTTGCGAATAAGTAGCGTAAATTAACCTGATCACACATAGGGGATACACCTGATATTTATATATACACACACACTTTAGAATATATAAGAAATACCTTGTAATTAAACAAACCTGTCAATTTCTCTACGTTGCACGTAATGAAACCGGCAGTGACTTAACATACCTTATTAAGTGTCGTGGTAAATTAGTCGAAAAACATTTTTATTCCTAATAGTCATTTTCATACTTCCTGTTAGACAAGATATTTCAATGTATTTTAGTCAGTATTAAGTGAAATAATACGACTGTTACTGTCCTTAAAATTACGATGATTTCCTTAATGAAAATGTGATGTTTTATGAAAATTCATAACAGATAGTGATTATACCTTAACATCTAAAGCCGAGATCCTTTCAACTAGGTTAGACCCAATTTATAAAAATAAAGTAAACTCTAAAAATTTTTAATTTAGGCTCTATTGGAGTTCTGTTAAATAAATGGAATGATATTTTATTGCATAGCGTGTACGAATATGTAATAAAAAATGTAATTTGGTTCAAATTATGACAGTTGTTACTTCCTGATTTTGTTCTAACTTCAAGCATTAGCAGTTTTAATATATTGCATTTCCAGAAATATTAAAAAAATTTACATGTTCAAGTTGTCTTAATAATTTTAACAATAAATATATTTAAATGAACAATTTATCTTCAAACATAATTCGTACGCAATTTGTAATTCAAAATCAAAATGAATTTAAAATTACAAGACAAAAAGGATTATTTAAAACATACAATGGATGTTTTGTAAAATTACAGTCGGTGCGCAAATAAAATTTACCGAGGAAGAAAAATCGATAAATTTGAAAAAGACTTGAACATAGAAGAACAGTAAAACAACCTTTCAGAAACCAAATTTCTGTCTTGAAAAATATTTTGTATTTTAAGTACAGAAACTTTGTTTATTTATAACAGTCCTATGTAAGAATATGGTTAAATAAATTTTGCAAAAAGAACTAGTTAATAGTGTTCAAGATTAAATACACCTGAACCAGCAACAGTTTTAAGTACAAAAGCTTTAAAAAGCAGTATTAGTAAACAACAAGAACAATAATATTTTATTAAAATATTTTAATTTTGAAACATTTGAAATTCAAACTATCAGTTGAAACACACGTATACTATTCAGAATAAGTGTAAATATATTAATTTTGGTATATATTTTAGTAGTCAAAAGTAACTTGGAATGATGTGTTATTTAAAACCTCATAAACCCGTTTGAAAAAGGACTAAATTAAAGGAAATTTAATGAAAAAATTGTTTTTTATTTATTCTCTTGACGAAATCTTATACGAGCATCTATAAATGAATGAACAACTACGGTGTCCCAGTATGTCCAAAAAAGAATAAATAATAACATTTTATTTTAAATATTAATTATTAGAATGATAAATTATTTCAAGATAGTATAAAAGTTTGAAAATAACACATTTGCAGGACTGCACTTATGTCCAATCGTTAATTTGTTACAGCCGTGAATAGGATAAATAAAAAAAAACCTATATTTGAATAAAAATTATCGGCACTGAAGATTGTAAGAAAAATATCAATTATTATATTTTGATTTAACAAAATTCTATTGAAATTTTTTGGATTTTCTATTAAATATAGTGTTGAATCAAGTTTGAGAGCATTCTTGATGCTAGTACAAAAATAACATACTGGATTCTGTCACATTTCTGCGCCAAAATTTGCTATTACTGATTCTTTAAAAGAAATAACAAAACTGTCTCAGTTAATTTTGTAGAGTTTCATTTACAATATCCTACGAAAATTAGAAGTATAGTACCCATATTTTCCCAGCAGACATACAATTCCAAATAAGTGTTATTTTTAGGTAATCAAAAGGGAAAAGACAAACAATAGTAGAACAATTTTAAAATAAATTATATATATTGTACAGAAGAACAGTTAATGTTAGAATTCATTGACGTTCACTTTACTTAGTCGTTAAAATATTTGAACGTGACACTTTTCTTAATGGTTTGGATTTTTTTCCCTTAGGTTATCAACCAACAGCCGACATGCAACATATTTTTATAATACGGACATATATTATTTCTGTGGTCATGACAAAGACGTACAGCTTCAATCACATATACCAGCAGAAACTCGACATGACAGCACACAGTTACCACGAAGATATGGCCACAGCAATATTTACTAATATTGTTAAACTTTTAAAAGCTGGCGATGGAGTTATGGTTACCGAGGACAATGAAGACCATTCAGCAGAAATATCGAACATGCTTCTTAAAATCTTCAAAGCAGCCGAGTTCATCCCATTTACTATATTTAAAATACTGTGCAATAACAACACTATTTTCTTCAACAAACTCACTGCAACTTTTACAACAAATATTCACTATAACGCATTTATTATTATTTTCAGCACAGGTAACGCAACAAACGTATTTAAAGTAATGCTGGCATTGCAGTCTCGATTGGACATTTGGGATAACAAACAGCCTTTTATTTTTGTTATCGGAAACATTTTGAGAGGAAATGAAAACATAAATAACATCGTCAAAAATTTTTGGACTGATTTTGAACTGCTGAATTTTGTTTTACTGTATGCTGTGACCGAAAAAAAGAAAGCTAAATCAAACGTACTTTACCAAATAAGGGTTGTTACATTAAACCCATTTGTTGATGGTGGGAAGTTTACACACGTGACGTACGGCACGAACAATTTTCTACCTTTACTTTGCGACCAGGGCGATATGTTTGGATTTCCTTTATTTTTAGATATGCATTCTGAGCCACCTTTTGGACTAGCAGTAAAAGATTGCAATAATCAGATAACATTCAATGGATTTTATGGCCTCGTGCTAGCCACGATTAAACAGCATTTAAATGTAACTACGGTCATCAACATTTTTAATGAGTCTTATTATAACAAGACAAGATGGTTAATACCTCCCAGAAAATCTGAAGAACCGGACATTATCGGGGCACTTCGTTACGTGACATTACATAACATGAAATTTTCGACATATCCATTTCATCTTGAAAGAGTCGTCGTTGTTGTTCCAAAAGCGAAGCAAATCCCCACGTTCATGAATATTTTTTTGCCTTTTAGTTACGGAACGTGGATTTCATATTTCACTCTCTGTTGTATACTTGTGCTTGCTTGGAGAATTATTTTTCTTCACCCACCAAACATTCTCGATTCATCGGAAGACGTGCTAGAAATATTCCGCGCCATATTAACTGGGTCGCATTATTATAATTACAGACTTTTTTCTTATAGATTTTTATTCTTGTTTATTTCTTTGTATAACTTACTAGTCAATAATTCTTACAGCGGCATGCTTACAAGCTTCTTAACAAAGCCAGTTTACTACGCAGACATTAATACATTAGACGAGTTCCTGGAATATAAGTTTAAATTTGGATTGAAAACGGAAGTCGACAGGTTTAACAAACTTACGAAACAATCAGAACCTAATGACCGCTTTTCTGTTGCCGTAATGAACAGTCCAATTATTTTTGACAGCACCGAAGAAGGAATTCGTAGTGTGGTTAAACATGGGAATATTGGATTACTCATACAAAAAATTCAAGCCCAATACTTTATGTACCAAAGAGAGTTTAATAACGGAGGCCGTCCATTGCTCCACATTATGGAAATGAATGTTGCACCTACACCGCACGGTTTTGAAGTACGGAAGCACTTTCCTTTCATAAATCATGTCAACACATTAACAAGCAGATTATGTGAATCTGGTGTTAAGGACAAATTAATAAATAACTTCGTTGAAAATGCAACTTTGGACTTACTTAGAACGATGAAAGCCCCTGAAGTGATTCCTTTGTCGTTAGAACATATACAGGCAGGATATTATATTTTGGCTCTAGGACTAGTGTTGAGCCTAACGGTTTTCACAGTAGAAAGTGTCCACTTTTATCGGCAGAAGTCATAGGGATATTAATTGTATAAATGATAGCTGGTTACATCGGAACTCGCCTTCACGTTAAGTTAGTACGCGCATTTCAATTATTTCTTCGTTGAAGGCAAAAAAAGGGGGTGCAAGGAAAAATACATACACGTACAGGAAAATTGATATATGTCACATTTTTAGTGTTATATGTCCAGATAGAGATAATGGGGGCTCTTGGCGCATGTCAGTACTTGTTAATACTCAGTAGGCATATTTTTAAACAACAAATTTAGTTGAACCACATAAGCACACAGAATCGTTTTACCTATGGTTTCTTGCAACAATAATTAAATAAATCGCAAATCACCTGATATCCTCACACCTTATTTGCCGTCCGTAGAACATTTGTGTAAACAGATATGACGCCATGTTTCATCATTTAAAATTTCAGGTTATTTGATGCATATTTCACACAGCGCTCAAATCTGGCGCAGGTTACCACTTGGTATTTATTTGGTTCCTTGTGTATTTGTATCCACACGTGTATCCAGGCATGTGTAAATCTCCATCCTTTTTTTCTGTAACGCAGATATATGGAATATTTTCCTATTATAATGACATGAAAAAGGGTTCTTTACTATCACAATCACACATGGGTTTTGTATTTAATTTTTCTTGTTGGTGTTCAAATGTTTAAATCTGTTGCTTCGTTAGTTTTAAACCGTAACATGTACATCATTTCTGTGTTATTATCAATATTGTATTTTGTAATAAAAATTTCAATAATATTGCTATGTAATAAAAAGTAAAAATTAAATTGTATGTACGTGTAAGTTACTGTTCCTTACTGTTTATCCTGGCCTAAACAACCTGAAAATAGAGCCACTAATCACAATTTTTAACGCACAAATAATGTGACTAAACCAAACTTGTCAAACGAAATATTTACAGTAAATTCACTGTTAATTAAACCTTTCTAATGTCAGCCATAAACAATCTTGTGCATCTGTAATAAAAAATGAGTTCCGTATTTCACACAGCGTATTTATTAAGTATTGCTGATTGTTTATAAGGAAGTAGCAAAATAAATTAATTAAACGAAACCAGCTTCCTGAAAGAAAAATAATTCTTGCATCGTTTTCCACCTCATGCAAGTCACCATAGATGAGTTGAGTCGGAGTATTAGAAATAATAAATGTTTCCTCTCTCCGTCTTTCGTGAGTTATACGAACTAGAATCACGCATTCGTACCAAATATCTAGAGGGCATTATGTAAGAAGCTTAACACTCGCTGATGAGTTTTATGAAATGTACTTAAAATATTGGTGTTATTTTTTTGCAGACAATTATTTCATTTGTTAAAAAGCAATAATACATTTCTTAGATGTGGATATTATGAATGAAGGTATAGCACTGACTGCAGTCAGTCAAACAGATCTTCCCACGTAAAATATATTAAGTGTTCGTTGTTTGTGAAATTGATGTACCACGTGTTGCGGAATGAATGGTGTAAATGCCACAACTAAGAAAAATCTGGCAGGCCAAATTATTGCATAGCATATGTCAAATATGTCACTAAGCTTATTTTCTTGTGTTGGACCTATCAGAGCAAACAGTGTTTATTATTTAACTTTCTACGTACCTATCTACAAGTAGAAAACAGAACTATACAAATTTCCCACAAATGGGTTCATTTTACCTTCAAACACCTACCAAGGCAACATACGTTGAAGAATACTTGATTAAATTGTGTAGTACAGCGTTATCTCATGTTTATTACCGTTTGTGCGTTTACTACAAACCCACGAAGGACAAAACCTTTTATCACGAGGCAATTGACTTTTTAGTAAACAGTTTTTACAATAATACTTTAAACATTTTCCTGTTGTGAAAGTCTGTTTTTAAAATTCGAACTAAGTAGCATGGATAGAAAATCCAAAACGTATTACTGTAACACTGTTCAGTCTTTAAATTTATTCATTGCATTTGATTTTATTGTCTATGGAATTGAAAATAACAAAAAAATTATGTAATAATCAAGAACAAGATAAATTATCTGCATTTATTTGGAAAGAGCTGCAGATATTTTCCCAGAAGTTGTTGGAGAAGCCAGTAGTTTTCAGTGCTTGAGGATTCTTCGCCTTGGATCGCCGTACTTTCTTCTCTCTGCTGTGAACCTTGGCGACATATGTGGTTCTCTTAGTACAGCTACGTACTTCTTAATGATTGAGCGTTGTACACTGGTTTATCACACAGTTCGTCTAAAACACAGTTAATGTGACTTTTTTAGCACTAGTTATGTTCTTTTATAAAGAAGCAGTTTTAAATTTGAAATTGCCTATAAAATTGAGACCCATAAACTGTGTGTAGTTAGTTCAGTTAAATTTTAGTGATATTACACACAGATGGAATTTTGGTGACGCACTTCTTCTGTACCATCAACTATTCCTACAGTGCTCGTTCTGTTTTTTATATTTTGTTATAAAGGATGATTAACAATTTTGATTGAGAGCTTTAAGTAAGTTGTTAATATGTTTTTCGGGGTCTGACACGTTGTTATATTTTTTAGAGATATATATAACAACGTGTCAGATCCCGAAAAACACATAACATCTTACTTAAAACATTGTACGATGACTTCATTTAAATACAGTCTTCTCTCAAAGACATTTACTATCGAGCAAACAGTGCTTAGTAAAAAATAAGAAAATTTTAATATCTCTTAATATTGTTAACGGCACATAATGAGTTTACACCAGTAGCAAGCAAGAAAACTGTTATGCTCAAAAGATAATTATCCTCTTCCTTAGGCCTTGTATGATAAATAGCCAGGGAAAGTCCTACAATAAACAGTATAATGTAAGTTACAGTTTAAAAGATGCATCCAGTACGTGACCTTTAGATGCATGAGTTGTCAGTTGGAAGTCGTTTGATTGACGCTAGACCAAAAATATTCAATACTTTAACCAACGGCCGTACTGCTGAGCAAAATCTATTCGGAGAAGAAAATATCTTCATTATAACACCAATTATTATTAGGCTGTTGGCGAAGCTAGTATCGTTCGACCCTATATCAATCCTACCTACAGAATTATCATCTAGCACAAAAACTAGGTTACTGTCCCAAACTTCCAACTTGAGTGTTTCTGCACAATTTGTAAAGACAAATGTGAACGTCCAGGTTCTAAAAATATTAAATATATGAATGATTCTCGCAGACGACTGTAATAAAGAAATCAAAACAAAACGAAAGACTGT
Source organism: Medauroidea extradentata (assembly GCA_003012365.1). NCBI lineage: Eukaryota > Metazoa > Arthropoda > Insecta > Phasmatodea > Phasmatidae > Medauroidea > Medauroidea extradentata. Next base: position 10,540 of record PNEQ01050633.1, read on the forward strand.
TAGGTGCTTTCATTAAGTTGTGTTCTTGAATGTTCTTAGTAGAATATTACTGATTAGGCGAGGTGTCTATGAGCGTGAGAATCGTTTAACTAATTAAACTAATTAAACATCTACCAAGCAACTAAATTAATAATTTAATCACAGCCAATCAATCATAACTTTTCCTTCTTTCAATCTACAGCCTGGGAGCATTTCACGTTTTGTCTTTACTAAGAAGATAAAACATTAAAATAAGTATAGTATTTTCAAATGGTTATGATTTAAGTAAATAACAGGTTACAAATTGGAAAAACAATTAGGGCCTGAAAAGCCCGGAAAAACATTTACACACTGGTGTTACAATTTCACATTTAATACCACCTTGTACTTTAAACTTATGACATTTTGTCTCAA
>PNEQ01050634.1:0-10932 GCA_003012365.1 Medauroidea extradentata
CATGAACATAATACTAGATCAAAGAATAACATTCATGCACTTACTTCATCACTTTCTGTTTTTCAAAAAGGGGTACAATTTACAGCTGCAAAATTATATAATAACTTGCCCAATGAACTTAAACAAACATGTTTTAAGAATAGTAAAGTTTTTAAAAGAAAATTGAAGGAATTTTTAAATACACACTCATTCTATACCAGTAATGAATATTTGGATTACAAAAGCTATGAATAATTTATTGTTGTTGTTTTTTTATGTATAATTTACTGTTGTAGTCGTTTTATATGAATAATTTGCTGTTATTGTCATTTTTTTTAATGTTCTTTAACTGTGTGAATGATTTCGCAACGTGGTAATCATGTCTGTTCATCAATGTTTTAGTGTTAATTGTATTATAATGTAACATGTTTTTCGGTGTATGTATGAAATTTTGACATGCTCCATATCCCAGAACTGGGGTCTAACGGAGTGCATAAAATAAATGAAATAAAATAAGCAGTGAAACTAGCGGCAGAAATTTTCCCCGTGACAAACTCTCTTACAAGAATACAGTAACACAAATTTTCTTTTTACGCCGTAGTAGAATTAACCTTATTTGAAGCCTGCCGCAAATTCGGAAATTCACCGGTGCATCCACCGGTATACACTGTACGTTTGTAAACGATCATTTTGCTCTCAACCGGTTGAATCAATGGATCCACCGGTTCAACCGACCTGAAAATCCGGTGAGTCTGGTGGATGTGCACCGTGAATTTCCACCGGTGAATTTTTGAACATCTCACAAAAATAATGTAGTAATTGTCGAATGTGAGGTCAAAGAAAGTAAACTTACCATATTTTTTCGCATGGAAAATTCTTGTATTTTAAAATATGTACCTACTTCAGAAAATAAATGATTTATTAAAATTTTTACATTTCAAGTATATGCTATATTTGCCATTACATATGATATTAAAATGTTCAGTTTGGATTTCTATCGCGGTATAATGTTACATAACATTATTAGATTCATTCAATTTCATTTGTAACGGAAAATTTTGAAAAACAGTCGACCTGGCGTTCGGTAATAGCCTCAATCTGTGTATATCGGTGTTTCAACCACCGGTGGATTCACCGGTGAATGTCCAAAAATGTGGCTGGTAAGAGTCTTTAACTGGCCAAGTTCAACACAACCACAGAATTTCAGCTAAAAACTATGATGGGGAAAGTGGTGCTTAAAAAAGTGGTTCACACATACACACACACACACAACAAAACAAAAACTACAAAATAAACTATTTTTCAGTTAGTGAAGTTAACCAACAAGTTAAGTTATTAAGCATTTCAATTCAAATTAATAATGTTTTTTTAAATGTTATATATTCCTAAAAACATTCATGACAAAACCAATAATACAAGCAACAATGTGTCAATCTAGTTTTTAGTAAAAATAAAGGTGTTTTGTCAAACAGTAAGACTTGCAAATGAAATGTTGGAACACAATATTTTAATTGCTGCACATGTTATTCATTACAAGAAATCTTTTGTGATGTTTCTTGTTATCATTTTTTTAGGATATGCATAAAACTTAGTTAATGGCACATTAATAGGTTATTAGTTCATTAGATAAGTGAATAAATGAAGACTTCTTGTAAAGAGATAGCCAACATACTACTTGATCTGTACTATATCTAAGAAATTCTCAACATACATACATCCAAATTGTAATGTAAAACATATTAAAATCCAAAAGTGTTAATGAAATTTGATAATACTTTACTTTTAATAGTCTTCTTACAAAATATTCAAAAGAAAATATTTTTAAAAAAATGTTACTGGGTTCATTTTTTTTGTATGTTTTAAAATTAACTTATAGACAAATTAAAAATAGCAGTCCACAGAATTTCTCGAAGGGCAATATTCTTCCAGGAATTCATGTACAATACTTTTCGTTTGACGAGTTAGCTTCAAAAGGGATCAACAGAGAATTAATTAAATTTAATATTGATTCCCCTTTTTAACTCTGTGGTTGCATTCTTGGTAAGTAATGCCGTCAATAATTAAACCACTTACGTTCAGCATATGACTATGAAGCAACTGTAGATAATGTGTGTCAATACTCAGTGGTATGCACAAACTGATCAGTGGAAATTTTCTGCTAAAAGGGGTGGGATTACGAATTTATAGCACACACTAATGCCAACAAAGTTCAAGCAGAAACTAAAAACCTGCTCCGAAGAAAGGACATCATCGTAGTCATCTCCGTTAAGTTTACAGCTACTTTCTTTTCAAAATTTTTGCTAACACAGAGACACCATGAACATAGATAATGCTTACTAATTTTATGCTGTGAACTGTGTACATTTTTAGGATTGCATCAACATAACTAAAAATTTAAAATTTTTTTCAAGATAAAATTGTTGATGGGTGGAGAGGGTGATTAACACACTTCTCCTCCCCCAAATAAGTAGGAAGCTTGGGAAGGATGGGGAAGGGGGGACTGACCCTGCTGTCACTCTTGTCACTTCAGCTGTGGCATCTACATTCAATAAAAAAAAATTTAGGTGGCAGCTGTAGTTTTTTTTTTGTGAAACCATTTAACCAGGTGTGGATTTAGGAAGGGTTGTGTGATAAGAGTCACACACAGAGCGCGCAAATGCATGTTCAAACTAGAAAAATTACGTTTATAAAAATTTACGTTATTTTCTAATAACCATAATTTTTGCAGTTGTACTTGCTGCATGACAAGCATCTAGCAAATTAATTGGTGGAAATTCACAAAATTAAGGAAAACTTTCCATTTTCATAATGAAATGGAATATACAGTAGCTCTTAACTTGGGCCATTGAAAAATTAATTGGATAGTTGAACAAAATATGCCGCTTCAAAACATGACACATAAATGTAAACGTGCTGTAATGAAACCAAGAACAGGTGGACAAAAAAGTACCCAATTAGCATATGACCCCATTGTATAAGTTATCCCCATATTGTGACTACACACCTTGTAGATAGGATGATGATGAACTTCACCATGGCTCTTCAGTCAACAGCTACAGGTGGGGTGAAATGTATGGCCACTGAAGCTACCACTATTGTCTATGCAGGGTGCTAAAATTAGCATACTGTGCTACTAATATGCTTGCACTCCTTCCTTACTCATCTCGACGTACAGTAGATCACTGGAGTGATAAGTAATATCATCAATTGTTGACAAGATGCTTAAAAGTTTCAGGAGTCACAGTAACTCAATGTTAGAAACAGTACTGGCCAGGTAAGGTTGCAGTTGCAGATAACTGTGTAGTCACTGCAAACTGGTCAGCGGCTGCAGTTTATAACTGAGTGGTCAAGACAGGTTCAGTAACCAGTAGATCTTTCATGGTCATGACTCTGTGACGTGTTCATCAAGAGAGCACAGTATTAAGTATCTGTGGCCCTCTCTGACAACAACCCACCAGCCGCTACTGGTTAGAAGCAATGCATATTTTGTGCTGGCTTGTCCTGCTTGTTTGTAGCGAAATAGAGATACCAAATTTTGAAACATAACTGTTAAATTTACATTTTACTGATATAGGCCAGACAATATGACTACATTACTAGGGACCTGTTAATCTGAACATTTAGTTAATCTGAATGAGTATGCAAGGAAAAACAATACATAATAATAAATGCAAAATTAAATTTTGTTAAATTTTTACATTATAGTAACGCAGTGATACCATTTAAATATTTAGAGTACAGTACTATGTACGAACTTGAACATAGTGATTCTTATGCCATTTTGATTTCAGAAAGATTTTTGCTTGCTAATGCATTACAGGAAAAATTTCTTTTAATTTAAATTATTGCAAAATAGTCAATTTTTCCCTGCAGAGAAAAAAAAATAGTACCTCTAAGTATTATTTATTTATAACATTTTATGTGTAAGCAGAACTGGTTTAAAGTGACGAGAAAACTGAATGTTAATTCCATCACAAGAAATTATGGTGTTTCATAATTTTTTAACAAAACTGTAAAAAAAATGGTTATATATCCAGTTTGGATGCCCCTTTTTATTTTTTACATGGAAGAAATGTCATATTTCGAAAACGTTTTCTTTGTGGTACAATGGAAAAAAATTGACATAACATAACTACCGATGCAATTTGAATAGCAATATTTAAAAAGAATATTTAACTGCTAATTTGTTACATACATTAATGTGAGTGATAGAGTACGTCCAAAATGGTTCAGACACACAATTCAACTCTTCACATTACACTATCAAGGTTGCCAACAATTTAGAATTTTTTTTTCTTTTTGCCCCATATGCTGTTGTTTATCTTGAAGTACAGTACGTATTCTTTGCCAGCAATACATGAAATGTAAAGTATGTATTATCTCACATCCCACAAAGCATCTTCCCTTGTGAGTAAACAAACAGTGTCAGGGACTGTGATATTGTTTTGGAGACTGGAGTAGAGGGACATACACAGACAAGCTTTACTTCAATAGCTTCTTATGCTCTGTGTTTGCCATGTACAATATCGTTGTTGGTCGACAATGTCTGCTCTGGCAGTAGGTTGCTGTGTGCAAATGTACAAGACATGTATGCAAACTAACGTTATGATGAGTATAAAAAGACAGCTCTGTTTGAAATCATTCATTCTGAACAAAGTAAAGATAAGATTAAGAGTGCTAGTTTTGCCAAACTGGAAGAAACTATGAATAATAACAACTTAATAAAGGATTCCTATAACTGCTGGATATTGTTCGCATAAAATGTTATGTCCTGTTTTCAAGTAGCCAATGAAAACATAATTGCTTTAACACAAAACTGTGTTGTGTTTTGTCGACACACATGTCAGACAAGTCATACTAAAGTACGAAACTCATGCTATAGTGTTAGAGACATTGAACTTGAAACATTTTCAAGATTTTCTTTTATTTATAAATTGTACATCCCACAAATCAGTAAGCCAAGTACAACCAAACTGAAGAAAGACGGATCAACTTTCACCTTAGAAACAGTTGAAGATTACTACTGTGCTAATGTGTACCTTCGTTTTAATAACTTCATTATCAAATAACTTTCTTCCAGATTTCCACAATCACAGCTTTAGACCCAAAAGCTGCCGTCACCAATGTTAAATGATGGTTTTGAAGGCAAAGTTTTGTAAAATGAGGAACCATACAAAGATAATTCACCCAATTTTCCAGATTTAAGAGAGAATAAAAACTTTGAAAGCAGATGAGAAAATCAGACACTTCATAAAATTTAACAATGATGTTCCAGTGAGTAACAGTTAATATCCAAGTAGTCAGGGTTGAGTATTTAGTGAATTCTAACATGCAGACCATTGAAATTACTTTTTCCTTTCCCTACTTATATACAATCAATATTTTGTTTGATGAAAACAATATCAATTACACAGTTGCATTACAACTCTATTTTTACAGACTTTTTATTTAATTATTATATATACCACCCACAATCCGCCTATTGTTGGTTATTTGAAAATTGTATGTTACTTTAATAAGCTACATATAGTAATACAATTATATACATACTGTACGCTAAACTTGTCAATTTGTTTTGAATGATCAAATATACTTATTTTTTTTTTTTGGAATTATTTTACTTTTGTAATACAAAAAAATTTTATCTTTAAAAATACCTGGTACATTCAATGTTATGTGAGAATAATGTTTTAGAGCCCTATATAGCCAGCGGTAGATGCCACGGTTGAAGAACGGACACAGGGGAGCAATAAGAGATATACCAGCTCGTTTGTCAACAACCGTGCTGATTTATGAGCTGGGTGCAAAAACGGAGTGCAGTGCAGCATCGTTGGATTTTTTCTATGGAACTTTAAGCGGTGACCCTACTATTTTATTTACGGAAACTGTATAGCAAAGTCGACCGTGTTGTTCTCAACTTTTATTTACAATTCCGGTTGGTATTTTTTGCAATACAGCAGTCGGAAAAAGCAGTTTTTGGCCATTTTGAGGTGCCCCGAAACCATGTTTCTAAGTATGATACATAAAGGTAAAAAATAGAGAAGCAAGTTTTAAATACACTTTCTTTTTCGCAGATAAAATACAGAATGTATGTTTAGTAGTACCTCTTAAAAATAAAAATTTTAATTAACATATATTGACAGCAACAATCAGTTTGTGTGAACCGACATATGAAATCATAGACTGTCTAGTCTTTCAGATGAAATCAAGATTTGAGGGTTTTCCACAACTTCTTTTTACAGAATTCATAAATGACGGAAAAAAATTCCCAAACAAGCAACTGATTCAGTTAAACAAACAATATCAATATTTTACCAGTGACAAGCTCCAAAATGAACAGCATAATATTTATACAGACAAGGTAAAATATGTTTCCCTACATAACCCCCTGAAATATTTAATTTCAAGGTGTTAAGATTGTGCAAACCTTAACAAATTTCATAGATATTTTAAAATTCACAGTAAAGTATAAAAACATAATGCAAAGTTGGATAACATGTTTTGACATAATGCAAAGTTGGGTAATGTGTTTCGCCTATTTAGAATATATGAAAGGTGTTCTAAATATTATCTGGCGTGACAAAGCCAAGGCCTCCTACTTTTATTAAATTTTTGTTCAGTGATCTCGCATCATTACAAAACAGAGAAATATTTCCCAAAGAGCACAATTATAACAGTATTCTTCCAGACTGTTGGTTAGCTATGTAATATAAGAAAAAAAAGTTAGAAAGTAACAATAATAGTTCAAATAAAAAAATTATTTTAATATACGACCTAACTTCCTGAAGAGCGAAAAACTTGAAACTTTAAACAAAGCTCAGAACTTTATGACAATACAATACAATATGAAAAATGGTGCAAGTTCCTTCACAAAATACACCCTACACTAACTAGTTTCTATTATACTATACATATTACATGCAACCCACATTTTTAAATTTTGAATCTTACAAGTATTTACATAGGATAAATTGTTTTATACTTTTAGTTTCTTAAAAATGTGGTATATTAAGAAAAAATATTTTAATATTGTTTATTTCAACTGATGTTTCTTGTTCACATTTTGTCTTCTTAGCCTCCCTAGTCTAACTTAATTTTTGCAGTCAATAAAAAATGTGTATAAAAATGCACTCTTAAACAAATTACATGGAATTAGAGAATACAAAAAATAAATGTGGAGAGTTCTTAAATAATAATATATTTTATTTACTTTTGTCGAAAACCGGAAACAAATTTGAACTTACCGTTTTATTCCAAAATAGTAAGAATATTACCCTGCCCACTACGTCAGTGTACGAATGGTTGCACAAATATATTATTATTAAAGTTCTTCTGTAAGTTCACGTGACGAGCATACTCTCAAAACTATAAGTAAACTGAAGTGAAGTGGTTTGGGTGGTTCTTAACAGCGAGGTCTTGAGAACTGATGGGTTGAATGAGATAAATATGGAGCAGCGCAAGCAGGAAGGAAGGGAAGGGGAGGATGAGGATCCTCGAGAAAACCAGCAAACCAACAGAATCATCCAACATTATTCCTACATGCGAAAATATGAGTGGACCACGTCCAGAATTTAACACTGATCATCTGACAAAGTTATGTTGTGCTCTCAGCTTTAAAATGTTCCCTACAAAACTAATTTTAGAATTTATTTAAGTTTAAAACATCATAGACGTCTACTAATGATTTTAATGGGTGTAAGAAACATGTGCAAGTGAAATCATTTTCAGTATTAGTCTCATTATTTATAACAATAACTTTCAGCACAAAAACTGAGTCCCTATTTTATAATATGAAAAAGTGTGGTGAATAGAGCTAGTTGAGCATTTCCTGAGGCTTACACACTCCAACAACTTCTCTTGGACACATTTACATAACAGTGTAGTATTCTGAACTAATGAAAACACTGCAAAACTTCAGTTTGAAGGTCAGTGGCAATATTTGAAAGGGCAGTAACTTAACCACTTGTTATCTTTTACCTATTGATTCCTTTATATTCTTTTTCACAAGATTACAACTTCTCCAAAGTAAGCTTTTTCCAAACCTTAATACAAAACACTTGCACATATTTCTTAACCCCAAACTAAATTTTTGTTGAAACTAGCCAGATGAGAGCCAGGTTCCTGCTTGAAATTACAATATTGTTATCAATGTCCCTACCCTATAAAGCTGTGTGTTGCTGAGACAACTTCATATTTACTTCTTTCTTCCAGCTCTGTTTGTAAAGTCTCTGCATCTGGCTGGCAACCATGGTTTAGATTAAAAGCAAGCTCCAAGAAGATTAAGTTTGATTATCAAGTGACCCATGTACAAGACTTACCCTGGCTAGTTAAACTTAAGTGATTTTCAGTTTGTCATGAAATCACACAGGATCTTTCTTTGCAACAACAAACGGCTGATTTAAAAAAAATTACTCTCAGGAGATTAGACGACTGTATTGCAAGGAACATCTTCTACCAGAAAATATCGGATTTAATCATACAATAAATTACTACTTTCAACTTAGTAACTTGAAAGAAAGAAAGAAAGAAAAAAACCTATATAATGATATTAGCAAACTTTATGAGCAAACAATTATTCAGAATTATCTATTTAAGTGTAATCTGTTCCACTGCAATTACTGTACAAGATTCCAGTGTCAGCGATTGTTCTTCAGAAACATGTTACTTGAGAAAATTTTTACACAGAAAGTTGTCTAAGGTTGCTTTTTATGTTTTTTTGTAAATAAGAAACCTACAATTTTAAACAGATGCTTTTAGCACTTTAAACATAGAAAAGTTCAGCTACTAGTAACTTTAATTGTGGAATGTGCCGTAAGTATGGGTGCATAAATTAATTTTCCTCTAAATTTATTAATCTTATAGATGTGTCAGTAAATGAAGGCACTGGTCTGTAGGCTGCCAAGACTCAAAGGCCCCAATATTATCTCACCGATAGAAGTACTGCCTTTTTAAAAACATTTGTTTGCTAATTTCTGTATGTATGTTACCTTGTCGAAGAGGTTAATTTTAAACTGTACACTTCTGTAATACAAGTAGTCTTCCTCTCTTAACATTCGTGAAGAACATAATGAAATCTGTTTAGATTTCTAATGGAAGAGTGTACACCTAAAAGAATTAACATAATATAAAACAAGACTTTACCATATTACAGCCAAAAATACTGAATAAATCAAAAATTAACTTATTCCAGTTGTGCTCACAAATGCATTTTTTCCACACACTTTAATATTTGAAGGTATTGTTCAGCCAAGAGAGTGAGCGATGATAAGGGTAAAATTAATGGGCACTGCTCAACAACAATCATACTTGGCATTTCAGAAATATTTAGAAAAAGAAAATTTTTTCACTACTTTTTTAGGCACCCTTTTCTGCCCCCACGCCACATATTGCCTCCCCTTTGTTATATGTCTCTCTCTCTGTCTGTGTGTACGTGTGTCTCCAGGAGGCATAAGACACTATGTCACAAAAATCATACTTTTCAGGAGAGCTGTTTGAAGAGTGTGATTCACTAGAGAATTTAGTTATTTAGAAGCCAAAAATGTGGTTTTTTGATACAACACAGACTTGACTATGTATGCCAGTAGACAGTACTTTAAACCGTGGTACTAATATATATATACAGTATATGATAAAAAATGCATTTTAAGAAAAAGTGGACATAGTGTGTTATGCCTCAGAGGTGTGTGTGTGTTTTATGTGTACGTACATATGTATCTATATGTGTGTATGTATGTGTATACACACACATTTTTATTTATTTATTTTTTAACTTTCGCAGGCATAAACAACTTACCCAAGTTTCATCACAATAAGATGAATGGTATAGGAATGCATACATTACAAACAGGCATTGCAGCTGACCCCCCCCCCTCCTTATCAGTGCGGGTGATACAACATAACAGGTGGGCTCAGGGTGGACAGAATAAGGCCCACTCAATACACGATACGCAGTATTTTGTATGTACTTGATAAACATCTTTACATTTACATGATGCACTTGTTTTAATTACTACAAAAAAAATGCTGTAATGCTACTAGTTCAGCAGTAGTGATGACACACTGATAGCTGTTACATTGTTTCATGTTTAAAAAATTCTACAATATTTTTAATAAATGCAACACATGATTGCCTGACAACAAAATTTCATATTGAAATTTACTGCTTCCATTTTTTTCCTGACCATATAAAATTTTATTTAATTGAGAATAATAAATTTTAGCCTTACATTCACAATTCTACTCTATTTAAAAATATTGTTACTTTCACCTGTGTATAGTATGCCAAAAATTAGGAATATTTTTAACTTATAACATTTCTCTTCCTTCTGCATGGTCACTTGTCTTCACTTAAGGCCACGGGTTCCTACTTAAGATACTTTTGAAAGTTTTATTTATTAAATCTGAAAGGGAAGAGATATTGCAAAACCGTTCTATAGAAATATTGAAAATAGTTAGTACTATGTAGCCTAATTTTTTTCAAAACAAAAGCTTATATATTTTTGACTAATTATCGACATAATTAAAGTTTATTACATCAAAAAGTAGCCAAAATTATAAAATCTTATGTTTTGAAAATATTAGGTCACATAGTCCAAACAATTTCTAATGGCTCTATGTAACAGTTTTGTGATATCTGTTCCCTTTCAGGATTTAAAAAGTAAAACCTGCTAAAGTAATTTAAATAGGTACAAAAGTAATGTAAATAGGTACTTGTAGCCGCCATAAGTCTCTTAAAAATTAAAGATTGTACAAATTTGTACTGGCCTTTCCGCCCAGTCCTCATTCACAACAAGCTGTGAATGCATAAACATTGACTCTGCCTTCTCTCAGAAGATTGGTGAATTCGAATCTGTGAGCCGCCGTGTGTTGTCCTAATGAACTCGAGACGTTTCCCCCCCCCCTCTCCGCTCCCGACGTCAAGAATGTGTTTCGGTTACGCTCGGCCGCGGTCGG
>PNEQ01050635.1:0-10931 GCA_003012365.1 Medauroidea extradentata
GCATTCGCATCGAATTGTAATAAACATTTGTAATGTGGGATAAGGTTGTTCGAATATTGTATCTGGAGTGCTTAAAATGTCAATACATGGTTTGTTCTAAAATGTTTTCTTCCTTGCTCAGGAATGTAAAGAGTAGATCCCTAATCTCTGATAAGCTATAAGCATAGGTCAGTAGATGCAAGGGACAGTAGTCCCATTTGACCTTGTTTGTTATCTTTGTTCGTTGGTATTTATGTTGGATAGGTTTAGGCCTTGTAAGAAGAGTCTGGGTAGTCGGGCTTAACATGAACACTTGCCTGAAAGTTTTCTGATGCCTCTCCAAAGGATGTGGTTATTGTAAAGTATGTGTAAATATTGCTATCAAATTACAAAGGAAAATTAAATTCCCTTCTTCTCCTATGTAAGAATGTTAATCCCCACAACATTCAAATACACTGTACTGTATTTACTCACATACATAATGGCCGCCATCACTATTTTACAAGGCTTAAAAAAGTATTTTAAAAACCTGCATAATGGCTGCAATTATCTTTTTCAACAGATGACACAATAATTAGTGATTCATATGAATGGATTAACGCAATGAAATAGTTTTATTTTTATTTTTTTTCTCCTATGTTTACTATACACTCCAGAAATATTTTCCTTTATTTTTGGAGAAAAGGTCATGCTACAGCCGAGTAAATATTGCAAAATTTTTACATTCACTTACACGAATAAAAAATATCTTAAAATAATTTTTTTAACACCTCATAATGGTCACACCCCTTTTTTGGGCCAAAAATTGCGTCGCAAACATGCAGTGATTATGCAAATAAATACGGTACTATCACTGACAAAGTCTGGCATTAGATGCAAATTACAGCAGAACCCCTATTTTACGAGTGTTGGATTTTACAAGGCACAGATTTTATGAGGTCATTCTCGGGCATAGTGGGACCTTGTAAAATAGGTTATATGTACTCTTCTACTAAGCATTGCATTTCAACATATAGTACTGTACCGTTCAACCAACCTCATGCTTCAGTAGTTGTTCAATATCAAGCACTGCCAATATTAAGTATATGTGTAATCTAAAAACTCTTCTTGTTGTTCGTACTCAGATTCTACAGTATAAAATTTTACATCTGCCAACATTTAGTGGTAATTCATATTGTGCCATGGAAATAAAAAATTTTCATTTACAGTCTTTGCACAGCAATGTAAAGGAATTTATATACAAAGTAAATGTAATGACGTACTATTAATGCACAAAATAATTATCCAAATCCTAATAATACTTTAACGATTCTGACTGTGCAAGAATGCTGTATACACACAAAATGGAACTGGAAAGAAAGAAATTAAGTTCTTATGTATAAGCCTTTCAAAACTGATGACTTTTAAAAAATTCTATAAAATAGCACAAGGTAATCTACAGCAAATGATACAAAATGTATTACTGTATTTTTTCAAGTAAACAAATGAATTCATCCAAAAATAAAATTAAATAATCATATGATATGTAAACTATCTGTAGAGCATCCTTAGCAGCTTCCTTACTTATATTATACACATAAAAAGTTTTCTAGTGAACCAAACATTATTATTTTTTCTCTAGTTATGCCTCTTAAATTGGTTTCTGAGTATACCAATGTCTATTGTAAAAATATTACTAAATTATTATTATTATTATTATTATTTTTTTTTTTTTTTTTTTTTTAAAGAAAAGAAAACTGCTAAGAAAGATGGCTACGAAAAGAAAGAACACACCTGGATTTCTTATGAAGAATAAATGTAAACTGCAATGACAGTTTGTAAACAGGAAAATATCCTCCTGTATTGGCCAAAATTGTAGCTACTTAAACCATACATATCGAAACACTGAAAGCTTGATATTAACATGTACAAATGAAGCAATGCACAAGAAAAAATATATAGATTTTTATGTAACAAATTACTAAAGACATCAGCAGAAATGCACACAAAAAATTATACATATTCTTTAATATGTTCTATACATCAATAGTATTTATATCACTAAATACATAAAATTATTTGTTGTGCTGACTTTAGAAAAAATGGTTTAAGTGCTTCAAAAATGGGCCAATAAAGTAAAGCATACCACAATTTTGTGTCGTGGTAATGCAAAAGCTTAAAAATTTTGTGAGCTTTAATAACAACACAGTGCCACCACAAATAGTGGAAGGTATGTCTGGTACATATACTGTAAATATCTCCATCACTATATACACCAACAGACATAGACGAATGAACAACTTCAATGTTTAAACACATTTCAAGCACAGTAATTTCATTTAATTCTAAAACAAATTAAGTATAGATGCTGTAACATTCAGTATTCACTGAAAATAAAAAAAACAGCACTGTGACCTCAAACGAAGCAAAACACTCATTATCATAACTTCATTTCCCAGACGACAATATGTGCGTCATTGCTGTTAGGTTCAGTGAAGTTCACAGAATTCCTACCTTTGGTATCCGCGCCAAAGCAAGTTTGCCGCCAGTTGACATAACCTCGACCCCCCATCAAAGTTATTATGGTCCTTCGCCCTGTGTCCATCACTGCAGAAGTCCCTTTCCCCGAACCCTTCTGAACAGTCTCTCCTGGAGTCTTAGGTGGTACCGGGGTCTCCGGCGTAGGGACAGTTATCGTAATGTCCGCCACTCCGTTCGGAGGTTGTGTCGAGGTACTCACATTGCTGCCGTGCCTAGAGACAGACCGACTGCCGTTTCTGAGTGAGAGGGCTTCCTCCGAGCCTGACGAGGTATAGAGTGAAGAGGAACGAGAGTCCACGGACCAGTTGGAAAGGTCGAGGGACCGGGGTCGACTCGCCTTCATCCTCAACCTACGGTCGAGAGTGCTGACTTTGCCCGGGATGGCAGCCAGTTCCGGATCACTACGCCGCAGAGGCTCGTAGATAGGCCCTGCCCCTCCCCCTAGCCCACCATCCTCTCCTTCATAGTCCCGCACATTCATCAACTCCCCATACAGTCCATAAACATCGCACGTATCTCCAGATCCCTGCGATGAAGTCGTAGATGTGGACAAGAACCCAGCCCCACTACCTAGCCCGCGAGGCAAAGTCTTTGAGGTACGGTTTGATAGTACATCCGTCTCCTTTGGCTTCCTCCTACGCACGACAACTGGGCTGTTGGTCAGATGGTGTTTCAGCTTCGCTGCAACGCTGTTGGATACCGACCCATCAGGCGAGATCTGTCTCTCCAGCTTGGGTTTCTCCATGTCCTCCGATGGCCCAGGAGAAACTTCCGGCTCCTTTTCCTCTTCCGGAGGTTTAGGCGAGTGGAAAGTAGAGCCACTGTTCCTCGGCTGAAGTGCGAGGAGGAAGGATATGGGGCCGAAGTGCGCGTGGTAAGAAATATTGACTCTGCCACTGATTATCGGCACACCTTCCAGCCTGGGCAGGGGAATAGTGAGACTAATGCCAACGTTGGTTCCCACCCAGAGGAGTCCCTTGCATGCCATGAGCGCAGTCACTGTCACAACTGTCCGATTGTTGTTAGCACAGTCATTGGAAGAGCTACTGGCTGCACGAAGAACGTTTGAGGCAATGTTGATGTCCTGCAAGTGCTTGAATGTTTCAGTGTGGTACAAGCAAATTGTACTGGAGTTCTTCAGTGAGATCCACAGCCCAATGCCAGAATGAGCCATCAAGTTTACATTCCCTACGTGCTCATGTTGCACACCAAAGCTTTTCTGAAAACAAACAAAACAACACATTACAACTTCATTAAATGTTTTGTACCATCTACTAGACCATAAAGACTTACACACAGGCAATAGGAAAAAAAGTAGCCAATGTAGGAGATAACTGGCAAATTTTTTACCCTGTTCAAAAGCTGCTTGGATGTGGCCCTATTAAAGCATAAAAGTATAATTACAATGCTAGCTTATATATACACTAACCAAGATTACTTTTTTTTTTTTTAATAATAGTAACTCCCTATTTAAATAAATTTATTTATGTGTTTTAAAAATAGAGTAGTCTGTACCACAAAGAGGACTATTACATACAACTTAAAAATTTTTTAAATGAATAAGTAACAAATTTTCAAGGGTAACAGAATATTATAATCAGGAAAAGTGACCCTTAGTAGCTAGGGTAAGATAAGAGATCTTGCATCTGGTCAATGGCATGGTCATTTGCAACTACGGATTTGACTACAAAAATACTACAATTTGTAATATTAGAAGAAAATTGATAAACATTAAACTAAAAAATTTTGTATCATACTGCACCTATACTATCAATTTCAAATTGTTGGTGTTCTGAAACACATAAACTGCAGACAAAATATACAAATCTACAAGACAAATGCTTTAAGATGTACAGAAGAATCTCGATCTAACAACAGTTCACGGTTCCCAAAAATTGTGTCGGAGTTATAAAAAGAAATTTTTTTTTTGTTTAAAGTGTGTTTTTAACTGTAACTGGTTAAAAACAAATAAGTTTGCAAAATTCAACATTTATTATTATCATAATAAACATGTTTTCTGTATAAAATGATACCAATTTTCTGAAGACTACCAATGAAAATTATTACTTTATTAATACGTGGTCTGGTTTTCTGCAAGAAAAAAGAAACTTAACTTTTTTTTGCCAAATTTCGGTTATATCTACCATTCAAAAGTATGCTTTTAATCGGAAGATGACTGTCTGCCTATTGACACAAATTTATTTAAACTATTTCTTGCCTTATTTTTCCGTGAAATACTACGGAAGTCAAGCTATTCGCTCGGAAGGTCGATCATTTCTACTGTTCAGCGGTTTTCTATTGGTCGTAAGACGTCTGCCTAGTGGTATAAATTTTTATTTAAACTAGTATTGGGTCGATTTCTAAAATACACTGATTCCAATTCCAACATAGATTCTTACAGTTGGGACATTGATTCTTAAAATTGGGATTAGATTCTTCGATTCAGAGTCCGATTCTAAGGCTTTCTAAGTATTTTTAACTCATTTTATTTTCTTATACATAAAACACACACATAGGCCTATTTGTTTAAGCAGAAAAACAAGATCTGTGCAGTTTCACTAAATTTATATAATTTACTAGACCTTGGAGGTTAGGATGGTTTAGTTTGGCAACTTAATTTTGTGCATAATCTGTTAAAATGTATTTTATATTTTCTTCAAACATAAAATATATTCCCTCACGAATTTACAATACATAGTAGGAATAAACAAAATCATAGACAATATATTACTTAATCATTTTGGTGCATAGATAAAACTGAAATGTACTTTCACACTCCCCCTCAAGTTAAATTAGCAAGTCCTTAATTTAACTTGAACACATTAATTTGGTATTGCACAAAAATTAACAAATATTTGGTTTGTTTCTAAAATACACAAATTTTTGAAGACACAGAGGTTTGGTGAATATGTCACCAATGTTTTCACTTGAACACACGTACTTCAAAGCAATTTTGTCTTTGTTCACCATGTCCTTGATAAAATGCATTTCAATATCTACGTGATGAGATCTTTTGCTGTTTTCAAAACTTTCTGCCATGCTGATTGCACTTTTGCTATCTGTGCAGATCACAGGTGATTCAGTGAGTGATTTGTTCATGTCAGCAAGTACTCCTGTCATATAAATCAAATCAGCTGTTGCACTAGCACATGCTACGTACTCTGCTTCTGCGGTGGATAAAGAAACTCCAGACTGTTTGTGGGATGACCAGTGTACTACATTTTGTCCACGAAAAATTACTAGTCCGCTAACACTATTCCTGTCAAATTTATCACCACCCCATTCTGCATCTGAGTAGGCTGTCAACTTGTTTTCTGATGAGCAGTGATATGTCAGTGTCAAGTTTTATGTCTGCTTCAGGTAACGCAGTACTCGCTTTGCTGCTGTCCATAGCTGTTTAGTAGGTATGTTGAGAAACTTACTAAGAAATGAAGTGGCATATGCAATATCTGGTCGACTGACTGTAGAAATGTACATTAAGGATCCTATTAGGGCGCGTACACACTTGTGAGCCGAGCGGTTCGCGAACAGCTCGTGAGCCGCTCGTAACGTGTTCGCGGTAAAATTAGTTTCAACGAACCTCCAGCGATCCACTAGCCAGCCGAACCAACAAAGAGCCTACAACGAGTGGATGATAGTCTACTGATAGCAAGGAAGGTTCGCGAGCACTGTCCAAACACACGAACCTGCAGCGAGCACGTCCAGACTAGCGCTGCGAATCCCTTTGTGTTCGACGAAAAAACCGACTTCCTTCGGATCGTCGCGAGCGGTTCGTAGGGCGCTCGTATGTCGCTCGGGACAGCGTACAAACTGGCGAGCTTGCTGCTTACGAGCGGTTCGCAAACCGCTCGGCTCGCAAGTGTGTACGCGGCCTTAGCTGTCGATATGGGACATTCTCTAAGGTGGAATGTTCTAGGTTTGCTTGGAAGTTAGTTTCCATAGGTGTTCCTATACCATTGCACTCTTCCAGTTTGAATTTTGTGAGCATTTTGGTAGTAAACTCAGATTGATAAATACATTGTGTATAAATTTTTGTTCCTAAGAAATCTTGTAGCATGCCCATATCCTTTACGTTCAATTCAATTTTGAGACTTTCAATAAGCCGGTGGCAGTTATCATAATAACCTGTGACTAGTATGTCATCTACCCACACAAGAAGCCACACATTATCACCATTATAAAGACAAAAATCACTTGATGATCTTTTCATTCCTCGACTCTCAAGGAAGTTGTTGAGTCGTTCATTCCATTTCCTAGGAGTTGTTCGTAAACCATAAAGACTTCTCTTCAAGCGTAGGTATGGTTTATCACTGATCATTACCGCCTGTGGTATTTTAATGAAAATATTGGTACTTACATTCCCATTCAGAAAGGTGGTCGGGATGTCTAACTGCATTATTTTCCACTCCATTTGTAATGCAAAGGACATCAAAAGTCTAACAGAGGACATTCTTACAACTGGAGAATATACACTGCAATCAATTTCTTCTTGGTAACTTTTTGCTACTAGTCTTGCTTTCTTCGTTCCATCTTGTTTGGTTTTGAATATCCAACATGTGTCAATGGCCTTTTTCTCCTTCTGGCAATTCACTTGGTTCCCATGTGCCATTTTTTCAAGTGCCTGGATTTTATTTTCGATAGCCTGACACCATTCTGAGCCCATTCTTATTGCCTCTTCATATGATTCCGGGTCTCCTACACAAAAACAGTATGCTGTGTAGAGTTCATAATCACTGAATTTGGTAGGAATTTTGGTCTCTCCTCTTCTGTCAGTATATTCAGAATCATCATTATTGTTTTCACCAATTTACTAATCAAGTCTCGAGTTTCTTGGGAATTTAGGACTTTTCTGGCACTGGGTCAAGTCTCCGTCTTGATGATTTACTTGGTCTTCTGAGATAAAATAGTCTTCCTCTCTTATGGTTGGTCTGAAGTCTCCATCAAGAACATGTGAAATATCTTCTTCTGAAGTTCCATGTTCCTTATCACTGGCAGTATACTGCTCATCTTCGGTATAAACAAAATTTGATTCATCAAAGGAAACATCTCGTGAAATCAGAATTTCATTAGAAGCAGGATTCCATAGCCTGTAACCTACTTTGCCATAACCAACCATTCTACATTCAACTGCACGAGTTGTCAGTTTGTCACTTGGAACGGGAAGTTTGTATGCCCAAGTTTTTGAGCCAAAAACTCTTAATTTTGACTGATCCAGTTTACCATAGTATTTTTCAGCAGGGTTTCCTTTCCTCCCTGAGTTTAATTCACGAATGTAATTCATCAAATTTACTTCAGCTTCACATTTTGACTTGAGTAAATAAACTCTCCTGAAATGTGTAAAATCATCTATGGTAATTTGATAATATCATTCTCCATTTTAATAGGCGTTTTTAGAGGTCCTGCTACATCACTATGTAAAAACTCTCCTTTTGTTACTGATTTTGGTAACTCAACATGTTTAAATGGTAAACGTTTAGCTTTACCTAGACTGCATGGACTACATACTTTGTCATTATGAGGGAGGTTCATTTTATCCAGACTGTCACTGTTTAAATGCCCAAGCCGTTGATGTCACAGATTATTCGAACTTATTAAGCTCATTTTACTGCTGTTCGGAACACTGAAATTAGCCATGTATAAATTTCCATTACAAATACATCTCATGCTAAAATTTTCATTATCTGTGATTTTTGCAGTGTTATTTTTAAAAATGACAATCTTTCCTTCATTATTTATGCTTTTTACTGAAAGGAGGTTGTGTGTCAATCCTGGAACAATTGGAGCAGAAAAAGTTACAATTATGTTATCAGCACAAAGTCGTATTTTTTTTTTGGGCTCTAATTTTGTTCCCATTAGCTAGTTTGATTGCTACTGGTCTATTAAGAACTTCTATATTTTCCATATATTTAATCATTTCTTCTGTGACAAGGTGATCAGTGGCGCCACTATCAAGAATAAACTGAATATTATTTGGGGAAAACATTGTTGATATTGTGCAGACTTTACTCGTTACAATAAATGACACTTCTTGACTTTCAGTTAGTATTGAATTTCCAGAACTTGTTCCTCTTCCTTTAAAGTAATAACACCCTCTTCCCCTTCCAAAATTATTACCATTCATCCAATTTTGCTGTTTGTTTCTGTTGTGTGGACAGTCTCTGATGAAATCAGTAGTCGATTCACATTCGAAACACCTACTTTTCTTACCCTGAGTCAGGAATGAAGTATCTGACTTACTTTTCCTGTGTTCATTTTTCATTTTCATTTCTGCATCTAGAAGTCTATTCTTTACAAATTCAAATGTTATACCAGTAGCCATTGTTTCTAGTGCTGTTATAACAGTTTCATACTCTTCAGGCATTGTCAAAAGAAGAAATCATATCTTGTCACTGCAGTCTAATTTAGAACCTACGGATTTCAATTCGCGAAGTAAAGTTTCAACTTCCATAAAATGATTTTGGAGTTCCCCTTCAAAAAATTTTAACTTCAGCAGTTTTTTTAAAACAAAAAGTTTAGATATGGGGACTTTTCCTTTCAAAAACATTTTCTAGAGATAACATCATATCCCTTGCTGTAACGGCGTCCTTTAGACACTCAATGTGTAGATCTGTTACACATTGTACAATGATGCATTTAGCTTTTACATCCTGTGTTTCAAATTTCTTTTTTTTTTCTTCTGTAGACATATTGTTAATGTCATCAATTTTAACGTCTAAAACATCATTTACACCTTCTTTATCAAGAATAATTTTTACACAAAATTTCCAGTTTGAGAAATTCGGCCCTGATAATTGAGGGACTGGCTGTGATGTAGATAAAGCCATTCTTTTACCCTCGATTTTAAACCGTGAGGCGTGTGTGCTGCAGAGTTTCTAATTTGTTTTTAATAATAGAAACTTACCTTTATTTTACTCTCCTGTGAGCACATAATTCCTCTTTATTCCTTAATTAATGACAGCGCATTCTGGGCCCATAACCTGTTAAAATGTATTTTATATTTTCTACAAACATAAAATATATTTCCTCACAAAATTACAATACATAGTAGGAATAAAGAAAATCATGGACAATATATTACTTAATCATTTTGGTGCATAGATGAAACTGAAATGTACTTTCACATAATCAAATATGCACATTTGGTGGGAACACATTTTGTGATCAGTAGTATTTACCGGCATTTACGTAGTAAAGATTGTGTATAAAATTTTACCGGTACATAGGCACTTTTAGTTATTAGAAAACTGATCATTACAGTAGTTTTCCTCGTTACGTTTCTCTTGAAGTATTTGTTTACAGCTTCTGCGAGTCGTACCTAAAAAAAATCAATTCTTTTTTTTTGGTTCGCTGAGCTGGCACTTTAAATTTTTGAGAAGAAGAAAGCAATTTACAATAACACTGGAACAATTCAATTACATTTTCGCTACCGTTTACTACCATTGCAGTGTTTACAAACTTCATTTTTATTTTGAGACGCCATAGATCTGCTACATTCAGTTGGGAAAGTCCATGCGCGAGACAAACACACAAGATGGGTACTTGTAAACTAGTAGCGCTATGATGTTCAAATTTCATTCCAGTGGAATATTTTGCAACCAACTATAATCCATTCTTGCACAACCATTTTGTTCTAATAGTGTCGTACTTCAGACTTGAACGTTGTTAACATCTTTGGTCCAGAAACATAAACCAAACATTGCGGTGCAACGATTATGCAATGAAATACGGATGTTTGTAGATTTTATTTTTGGGGATACAGGCATTAGTAGCTGTCCAGCATGGCGTATAAGTATTTATTTTGATACTGAATATAATGCAACGTAATAAAATTGTCTAAACAAATATTACGACAATCATTGACGAACAACTTTTTATTTTATATTTGATGTTTACCAATGGAGTTAAGAATTGCATTTTTGTGCGCAATATTAGCGGCAATACAAGCAGAAACCTCAAATAGTTTGCAGTTTGTACACAAAATCACTCTGGTCAATCAGTGATACCAGTGAGACTAAATCATTTCTCATGGATTTTTCTTTTATAAGAATCGGTTATATTGATCCCAAAACCAGGGATTCTGTTCGATTTCTATTCCAGTGGAATCGGATTCAACCCATCACTAATTTAAACTATCGCTTGCCTTATTTTTCTGTTAAACGTTATGGAAGTCGGGCTATTTGCTCAAGAGAAGACACTCAGAAGCTTTGTTTTCTCATTTTTTTGGGACACAGGTCAATCATATCTATTGTTTAACTGTGTGCTTTTGATTGGAAGACATCTGGCTACAGATATATCTTGATGATTCTATTATTACATTAATTTCCTGCAAAATTTTACGGAAATCGGTACCTTACTAAAGACAATTTGCTGAAAAAAAAAAGTAATTTTAAAATTTTATGTTGAAAGGATGTGGGAATTTCAGGGGGGGGGGG
>PNEQ01050636.1:0-10933 GCA_003012365.1 Medauroidea extradentata
ATGATGCAGTTGTTGGCTGTGCTGATGATGCAGTTGTTGGCTGTGCTGATGATGCAGTTGTTGGCTGTGCTGATGATGCAGATTCTGGTCTGTCTGTTGATTCTATTTCATTTACAAACTCGAGGGTTTCAAAACTGTTTAGGTTGCATGGGTACAATACTGATGCTCTGAAACAATTTGTGGAAACTGCGACTGTAGCTGCTTTGTTGTATGCTTCCCCTAGGAGACGGACCACTTGATAATGAGTAACAACTCTTCCTGGGTTTGGTTTCAACCATGTCTCAACAGCCTGGCTGTAATAGGTTTTCAATGGGAACATGTACGATATATCAAGCGGTTACATTTTGTGAGTGCAGAGTGGCGTCAAAGATATGATGTGAACACCATTCTCGCGAGCTACGTCCAAAAGTTCTACATTTCTCGTATGAGAAAAGTGTCCATCTAAAACTAAAACAATATGGCCGTTTGTTGTGGGCTTAGCATGCTTCACAGACTGTTGCTTGAAGCACTGTTCGAAGCTATCCATTTGTATCAACCATGATGTGTGGCATAATACAATAGAACCATCAGGAGTCCCACCTGGTAGTTCTTGCTTCATGTTTTTTTCTGGGAAGTACAAAAAGTGGAACAAAATTACCCCGCGGTGCTCTGGCAGGTCATCAACGTAACCAAAGAGCCCCTTTCTGCAGATGACACTGCTCCCACTTTAAGTTTTCCTTTCATGACAACTTTTTTGCTCGATTTATGTTGGACAACAGTTAAACCTGTTTCATCGCAGTTGTATAATTTGTTAGGCTGGTTGTCTGTAAGCTCGAGCAGAGGTTCATAGAGGTCAACAAAACTATTCATGTTTTCCTGTGTGAAACCTTTCACTCTCCCTAAAGATGTTGCTTGGGGGCTTCTGAGGCGTAACTGGGGATTCCTTTTCATAAAGGAACGAAGACACTTCCACCCAGCCGCTTCGTCATCTTTGTTGAAATGATGCGGAATCCAATTTCTTTCCAATAACTGAAAAGCCATTCTGTTTTACATCCCTAGTTGTCAGGCCATAAAATCTCTTCTTCATATTCAAATTATAGTTTACCCTTTGTGAGAACAGGTTATCTTCCAAGCTGTGTAGTTGCTAATTTTTCTACATCTTACTCTTCAGAATTAACCTTTTCTAGCAACGTTGATTTGGGAACGTCGGAAACGTTAGATGCTCGCTGTAGTCCCATTTTCTTTCTCCTGACTGCCATTATTGCACTCTTAATATTTCCTTCCGACCACAGTTTCGGTTTTTTCGGCCCCATCCGCAATAATACACGACAATATACTTACAGCTAACTACCTTATAGCTAATAAGTCTATAGTGCGGTTTCTTCTGAAGACCATAATCTGTTAAGAGATGCCCAAATATTCCAACTCAACAAAGTCTCAGCGTGTCGGCACATGTTTGTTAAATCCTACATTTTTCATTAAATAGAATTGGTTGTGTAAATTACAAATTCGTTTAAAGTTCACTTACGGTGCAATCCTGCATTTGTAGAGTAAGTACCATAGATTATTAAAATGTACTGCTCTTGTTCCGAAAAAAACATTAGGCCTATTTATTTTTTTCATATTTTCCGAGTGATTCCTAACTACGTTTATGTCATTTAACTTAGGGCATAAGTAACACGGCAGGATTTGTTAACAAAGTTTGACCACAATAAAATCAACTCAGACAGAAATTGATTGTAAACTCAACATATGTGACAACAGTTTGTCAAAATCGAAAGGTATGCTGTAAATAAGTGTATGAATGAAATGTATTCCTATTATCGTCCAGTGCGATACTAGGAACACTGCTTTTGTACGGTATTATGTACAACATATAAAAACAATATGGCTACCGACAACGGAGGAGCTAGTAACACACTTCCAAATCACTACAAGTTATACAAATATGTACGGCAAACCTGTTGACATTGTTACATAATTTTTATCGCTTACCTTAGGTTACAATATTGTAATTTTAAATCTTCCCCTCAAAATATTTCCAACGCACCATTTATTTTAAATGTTACCTGCAACAATACAACGCACTTCTCTTTGTCTACTGCAACACCACACTGAACAGACGTCAAGTGGAAGCAGTTTATCTGGTCGCCACGCGATTGCAGCACCTACTGGCTTGGAAACGAAGGGGTGCGATATTAAGAACATGTGCGGTATTCGACACACTTATTCTCTCTCTTTCTCTCTCTCTCTCTCTATATATATAATATATGTGTGTGTGTGTATATATATATATATATATGTGTGTGTGTGTGTGTAATGTTAGAAAACAAAAAATATATCATTGCATATTTATAATGCAAACGTCATGGGTTTGGGGGTGAATATGAAAAAAAGATTGTTTGCCAATGACTGTTTTATATGCATAGGTGGGTGGAAAGAACAACTTGTAGGATGACATTGATAGAATACGGTAGTGGCCAGAAGATAACTAAATGAAAATAAACGTGAGAAAGATAAAGATTGCAGGTATACGAGGAAGAACGTTAGGAGTACGGACACTCACAGGTGGAAAGGGCAGACAATAGAGGAAGCTTAAGAATACAAGTACCTAGGCATAATGTTGCTGAGTGACTTAGGGCAGAGAAGGCTGATAGAGTGAGAGTTGTGTCTAAAGTGACAAGGGCTCTAGGTATGCTGGTTAAGGTATTGAAGGGAGTTAGTAGTGAAGTGAATAAACGGCGTTTATTACAATGATACGACCAACGTTACAGTATGTGACAGCAGAGTAGGATCCATACGTACAGTTGGAGCTGCGGGAGAATGAAAGGACAGGTTGGTGAGGGCGAAGTGAACTTTTGGCCAGCCATTATGTTGAAGGAATTGTGGTGGAACTCATTGAAGGAAAGGAGAAGTGTGAATAGAGTGGTCAGGATGTAGACCTATAGGATGGTGAATGGACGAGGAGGCTGGGGGAAGTTAGGCTGCCTATTATCTACGGCAGAGCATAGAGGAAGAAGGAGCAATTGTGAGAAGATTCGGATGGTGAACAGTACAGAGCGGGGTAAGCCGTCTGTGTTCAGGAGGTTGGTGATGGAGAGGAATTTGCTTTCGTAGGAGTTGGTGAAGGTGAGAGGTGTTTTGGAAAGTTCCGGAGGGGATTGGTAGGTGATTAAGGAATAGATTTTCAATTACAAGTGCATTTGTTATTACTACTCTTAGCCAACATTTTCCTTAACTTTACTGTATTACAATTACCGAAAAAGTCTATAGTTGAGCTTGTACACCAAGAAATCCCAGGGCGGTGAAGTATGAATGAAAATCAAAGTTCGGGATGAAGGTTAAGTGAAATCGCTTCAGATTTTACACGTCGCACATCAACCAGGTACAGGCGTGTTATTTAGAACACTAACTTGACCCTTTCCAGCTCAAAGATCACCATCTTTACCCGATAGGGGGGAGGGTGCAGAGAATGTAAAATTCAATTAAGATTCAACAAACCCACAAGCATCCTCCCAGGATAAAATTGTTCTTTCCAAATCCCCAAGACAGCGTAGAAAAATTATATTAAACTAGGAATGTCAATTTTAGTGCAATCACTGTGGATTGTTAACACGCCTCATCACCCAGGGTACTGGTATTTTACTTTTTAACCTGCCCCGGTCTCCAGCTTATTAATGACAATAGTATGAAAGAGGCCTGGGGGAGAAGGGGGTGCGAAATCGCTTCATATTTGAACACCCAGAGCGAGGAACTACCAGTGTATCCCGACCCGAAATTTGAGCACCTCTCACAAAGACAGCTATGCAATAATTATATCTGTCCCACTCTCCAAGCTTTAAAAAAATGTTGTCGATGTAAAAGTAAAGATGCAGCTGGGGAAGTGAGAAAGAAAAAAAAAATATATTCGCTTCCCAGTCATTAGTTGCGATGAAACAGCCTTAACTGCACGTCCATCAAAAACGTAGTCGCTTCACAAATATTGCTTGCGACAGAAAAATATTTGCATGTTAAGACTAAATGTCCCCCATGTATAGTGTGAATCTCTGCCGACTGATGGCAGCATTTTCCGGACCAAAATGTTCTACATAAATAACTTCACAACCCTAGGATGGATTTTAAGTCGGCAAACGGCATTGTACATCGTAATACCATACTAATGTAGGTAATTAGGTTGCATGTCGTTTAAATCATCCAATACAGTAATTTTTAAAGAAATATTTTCAAAAACTTATTTGTTTTTAAAAGTCGCCTTAGAGAAACATGACCATTAGTTAGACGAATTTAACCCAGTTTACATAATTTGAATAAGTCAAATAGTTTGGACGGAAACAGACAAATAAGATATTCATTATACTGGGTCAAGCGCGACCAAGGCCGGCCGCGGATGAGCCCGCCAGAGCTCTCGTCTATCAGCCGTTCCGCGCCGGCTTCTTTATCATCAGTGTCTGCTAGTGAGGTCAGTTTTGTGTTAGGATGCCTGGTGATTTTATACGATATCCAAGTGTTCAAGGCTCTTATAATATTCGTGAGAATTACATCTGATGACTGAGCAACTGTAGCGCAGTCGGTTGGCACACCGGTTTTCGGCGTGAAATGTTGTGGTTTTTGAGTACTGTGTGGGCATCTGAGTTATTAGGTTGGTTAGTTTGTAAACAAAATATACGTGTAACCATGTCTAATTACTTGAGCTATCGACTGCACGTACAATACCAATGAAATAAAAATACAGAGTAGTTTACGATTGCTCTGGACCAACGGAATAAAATTACAAAGCAAGACTAGTTTCTCGGTACCTCAATTCTATTACAGACATAAAATTTTGCGGAAAATTTTGTTGTGGTAATACTGACAGACGAGTACAGATTTGAACGCCAGTACATCTGTGTTCGGGCGGTAAGAAGTTCTATAGCCACTTCACTATGTTTGCAGCCTGTATATGCCTGTTCGGTGTCTGATATGTTCTTTTACACTGTCATGCGCGTATTACTTACCTAACTCACATTGTACAAATGATTCACTCGTGTTTTAACCCTCCACAATATCTATTGACATGTTTGATCTGTCATGTGCGTGCTTGTGGTAGATTCTGGTTCACTATACACGGGAATGTAAATCGCATTAAGTGTTTCAACATTTTCCGAAAGCATCCAGATACAATGGTACGCTTACGAGTTTCTGAAGTGATGAATCGTAAAAATCTATATGTGTATAATATTTCGATCATACGACGCAAAATACGGATTATGTAAACGGATATTTTGTTTTTTAATGAAGAGAAGAAAAAAAATGTCAAAATTAATGCAAAACAACAATAAAACTTGACTAATACGACGATAGTACGATTTATCACTAAATTACATGTAAAGTAATAATTTATAGGATTGGAAAGATAAGTTAAGAATAACACTGGTCAAGTTGCACACGCGTATGTCTGCTAGCCTCTGTACGTGATAAGTCATGTGACGACTGGGTTTGTGAGAAAGGCGAAGAAGGCGGTATAAAAGCCTTCACTATATTTTCAAGGCCGCTGCAATTGAAACAGGATAACACACATCCTCTACCCTCCTTCCAACCCCTCTGGCTGCTATCCATCACGTAGCAAAACTTCAGCCTGAGCTAGCAACCGCATGCATGTTAGACAGGCCTATGAGAATGCTGCTGTAATTATACATCTTGTAAAGGTTTTATTTACTGTATGTACAGCTATTGGTGCCACCCACATGTAAATGCATAGGCGGCAGCACAACAAGAGGTAGTATCCACATACAAGATATATATGTCCTTGCCATTCGTATGGTCGTTTCTAGTTAGATGAACAAGTAATTGAATGCTCCTCCTTTATTCATAACAGAGCTATATGATATGTGCATTTACAGTTAGTAACCAGATTTATGATGTATTAGGTATATTATGCGCCGGAATGGAAAATACATACAGATTCTCTGTGAAAGGGAAAAATGTACTACGGCTGTCCTACAAAAGAAGAAAACCTGATGTGAGGGAGACGCTTACGGAAAAGCAAGTAATATACTAAATGTACTCAGGTCGAGCAGTCATATATATATATATATATATATATATATATATATATATATGCTGTTCACGATAAAGTGATAACTAGACGCCCTCGTTACATAATTATCTCAACAAATTCATACTTATTCTTCGACAGCTGGCATGTAACGTGTACATCTTATAGTTCACAAAATAAGTGTTTGAGGAAAAGGATGATAATGATTATCATTAGTGGCATATATTCAGATCTGATGCTAGGTTGAATTTACCGATGAAATAAGTATAAGGATAGCTGTATTTAGTTTTATATTAATTTTACCTATTTTTCTTACCGTTCCAAGTGCTGATAATACAGTGTTAGAACCCAGGCTTCTGGGGACATAGTCACAAACAGCGCTGACCCAGGCATCTCTTCAAGTAGCCAACCAGTGGAGTGTAAAGCCGTGACAGGAAAAGGAGAAAGAAAGAAAAGGTTGTATTTGACGGCAAAAAGGAAAAAAAAAACAGTACCTTGTGGCCTAGTAAAATGGAGGATACAGGATAAATAAATGTATTATGAGATTGATGCTTACTAATTTGTCAGTATAACAATAATAATTTTGTCTTCGTGCGTATTATTTTTGTGATATTGCCAGCCTCGATAGCGAAGTCGGTAAGGCACCGGTATACGGTACGGAGGGCCCCGGTTCGAATTTGGACGGGGCATGGATGATGTATTGTCCTTCCCCTCATTTCACCCTCATCGGATCTGAAGACCTACGGCCGTAAAAACCTCTTACCTCACCTTTCAGATATATAAGTACCTAATGTAGCAATTTTTTGTTATTTATTTAATTGGCTAATTAAAGGAAACAAGCCTTGGTTTTATCAACACCACAAAGAGAAAATGGCTGGCAGAAACCTCACCAATAGAGTCAGTCACTGTAACTGCCCAATGCGATTCAGATTCCCGAATGCTTCCTAGCGAACATATATTTGTAAATATATGGGGAAAAATACTTCGCGATCAATGTTATTAGTTGGCCGCGATGTCTGAGTGGTTAGATCGCTCGCCTTCCACCAAGGCGATCCGGGTTCAATCCCCGGCCACAGAATATTTAGGAATACAGAAGTCAATTAGCAGGTAGGACAGCGAACTCAGTCACACACGCCAGAAAAATGACTTCCCTGGCCAGCAACTTGGCGGAAACACCTACTGCCAATCAACGTGAGGCAGCTGCTCTGATTATCAGCAGCCAGGCCAATAGGAAACCTGTCGTAACATGCTGGAGCCAAACAGACGCAGGACTGGCATCAATGGTACCGGGAAACCAATGAACTGCGAAGTTCGTCAATATCAAACGAGCCGCCACGTCATTTCGCGTCTGTATTACAATAAAGTCTGTGCCCCGGCCAGGTCAATCATGCCTTACGATGTCGCCGGTGGGCGGGTTTTATCTGGGTTCTCCCATTTACCCCACCCCTTCATTTCAAAGATACTCTACACTAATAGCATTTATGCTCATCGCCATTCAAGACTTTTGCCTACAGTGTCGTAGAACCTTCTTCACTTCAATTGCGTGTCTGTGCGTGTCAGTCACGACAGTGAAGTACTGCATAATCAGAATAGGCAAATTGCAGGTGTAGGAACAATGTATTCTGGTATGCTAACATGAAACATTCATACAGACGTGGTAACATATACGAACTGCATTTCCCCACATACTGAAATACACATGTCGCGAACCCTCTTCCACATACACACTCACACAAATACTTTGTAACTTCACATATAGCCTACATCGTATTCTCAATGTCGATATTATTGTTGCTGTTGCCTGTGTGGCAAAAGTGAACGGGAGGAGAAAGCAGTCTTCTGAAACAATGAACCAATCGTTTATAAAATAATGCACAACATTTGTGTACTGTTACAGCAAGAAAACACAAGAAAACACAATCCCAGAGGAACTTCGTCTGCGATTATTTTTTCTTGCATTTCGTGTGTTTTTTTTTTTTTTTGTATTTTGTCACTTTGTTTTTCAATACAAGTTTGGTCAACAAAACATGAGCTGTTGCGTATGTCCACAAACCAATAAATTCAAATAAAAGTTTATTTTAGTCAATTGTTATGTTGTGTGGAACATTCTTACTGCTACTGCAGCTTGTAAGTTTAACATTCACGTTTCTCCTGGTATTTAAATTCATTACTTTGTTGTGTGTATAGGGCTCCAACATGTACATAAGGTAAATGTTTTTTTTTTTTTGTAAATATTTTCACTCAAAAAACCTTCCTATAGAAGAAAATTGTTATTTCAACCAGCTGTATAATAAGTATATTTTAGGAATGAGAAATGTTTTTTAATAACCCCATCTTGCACCTTGGAACCCCAAAATTTCCCAGGGGAGGACTCCAAGACCCCCCACTTTCTTTGGAGTTGGGTGTTCCTCAACAACGAATTAAATTTCAGTCCGACTTTTATGAACTGCATTCATAAGACGCCACAAAGTGGTGCCTGTAATGACTATAGACAGAAATTTTGTATAGTTAGATTTGAAAAAAAACCCAGTTTGCGTGTGTTTATCCCATGCAAAATGCAACTCATACATTGACATAGTGTATCATTTCTTAAAATAAAGTAATTCTGTCACGTAATACTTTTATCTGCAATATCTGCACCGATTTGTGACATTACGCATGCACACAAAAAGTAACTAGCATCTGCAAGACAAACATTTATTCCTGCGAGTCAGAAACAAAGTTGAGACGTACGTAATAGCCCGGAGGAGTAGTGACGCTGCTCTGTAGAAACGCATATGGCTTCGTGTTTTCCACGGTTTCCTGAGTTACCACCAGGCGAAAGCTTGGACGATACTAACAACCGTGTCTGAATAATGGTAGCTTAGTTGGTTTAGTTGTTGAGTGTTTCTGTCTATAATTACCACGCTGTCATACAAATGTAACACACAGCCTTATGTATTTTCAAACAGTACTATATATAGTTACAAGAGAAAGATGGGAAGGATGCTTTTGAACTCGGAACTACACCAAAGGCCGACTGTCGAATTAACACTGTTATTTACGCGAAGGTATAAAAGAGGGCGGGGCACGAATCCTGTATCGCGACACCTTACATGTCAATAGCTAATTTTTCTGTTTCCGACAAAAGTATTTGACCTATTCAAAATCTGTAAATTGCATTAAATTCATCTAACTCATGGCCATGTTACTGTATGGCGACTTTTTAAAAAACATTGCATTTTAGACACTATTTTTAAATCATTTCTATATCGGATAATTTTAATGGCATGCAAACTAATTACCTATGTTAGTATGGTATTACAATGTAAAATGCCGTTTCCCGCATTAAATCCGTTCATGGGTTGCCGAGTTATTTCTGTAGAAAATTTGCTCATTTTGGTGCTGCCTCGTGGTGGTGACATTCTGATTTAAAATGGGGACATTTAGCCTTAAACCATCAGAAAAAAATATATACAGTTGCTACCACAAACAATGGTTGAAACGAAAAAGTACACAAGGAAAAGTACAGCCTTAATTACGTGTAAAGATCATGTCGCTATTCAGACATTTGGTTGCAACGGAAAAAAACAAATGGGCCCGTAAAGAAAAAATTGTAAGCCCATACACAAAATAAAATCACTCCCCGCAGCTTTTAACGACACATTTTGCCACCATTTTAGAACAGCAAAATTTAGCAAATGTATTAAGAAGACCATGTACAAAATATTGAGGAAAATGTAAACTTGTTTTTTATTCTGAAATATAGCCATGTGGTACTGTTTGTATGCCATCATATAGTATTTTGCGTTTGTCCTCTTGTCATGTGAGCGCTATTTTATTGCTGCCTTGTGTATAAATGTCATGTTTCTGTGATCGTATGTTAATAATATTGATTCTACATTTGCCCTATTGGTAACTTTCCCGCCGCATATGTGCGAATACATCTTGGCTCGCAGACCCACAAACTCACTGATTAGAATCCCCGGACTCTCATCTTTAAATTTCCCCACCACTTTTCGGTTAGTGGTGGAACAGCATGGGGAGTGATTGGAAGGGGGGTAGTCACTGGTGTCCATCTCCTCAGCGAGTATGGGATCTGCGACCAAGTCTGCATAAAAGTCTTCAGTTCCTATTTCGTAGATACACGAGTCGGTATCTGTGTATGATAGATTTATCTTGTCATCATACTTTGGTTTCATTGTGTCATCGTGAAATTTATACATAATTGTTTTTGAGATATCTAATACAGTGAAGCCTGCATATATGGGTTTATCAAATAAAATATTTTCATTTTCCATGTTCAATAGTGATAAATTTTCATTGTAAACAGTTCTACATTTAAATGTGGGTTTTGCAATTAGTTTCTTGACTCGCTGCTCGCTACTCACTACTTCCATTACCTGTCTCTTTCTTTTATTTTCGATTAATTTACTAAAAACTGCATTGTTTAATAGTTTGAAGAAATCTTTCTCGAAGCTGTTAGTTGCTGCCTGTCTTTCCTCAGTATTTAACTGTATGTAAGGATCAGGCCATTTTGCCTTTTCGAATTGCTAAACTTTATGTATTTTGGTAGATTTTAATCCGTGGTTGACTGCCTGCGTCAGTGTGACGTAGTGTATAACATAATTTTCTTTTTTCTTCGGTGTGGTAAGTAGCTTTGTCTGTTTTGATCTGGGTGGGCACTGGCTGACGGCTAAATACGGAATGTCTCTGTGGGCTTCGTGAAGTTCGGCGGGATATTCTACGTCTACCTCCAGTATGTAGCCGAAAAGTGCGTAGTCGGGGATGGACGTAAAATCTATTTCAGTGTCGACCCACTGAAAATCACCTATAGGCAGGGGCTGAGACATGGCCCACCGATACAAATTATTAGCATCTACACACGGGAGGTAGGTGGAGGGCTGGCTACATACTAGAGGTAGGTGGGGGGCTGATACA
>PNEQ01050637.1:0-10931 GCA_003012365.1 Medauroidea extradentata
CCTTTAAGTATTCACTCGGGTATTGTACAAAGTTTGTGGTGTGGGAGGGGTGGGGTTACGGGTTCGTATCCTGTGCAAGTCTTTGCGATGGGACATGACATGACATCATACGAGCATATTGCGTGCGCTCTTTTCACTGAGCTAAGACAATTTATAGTTCACTGTTATTGAGTACGCTAACTGTTAAATGCCTTCATCATATATTTTATCCAGAGTTACTGTTTGTATTACATAATTTCACGCGGGCAAAGCCGCGGCTGGGTAGCTATTTTGTAGAGAAATAAAGATGAATTAAAAACAAAGATGGTCTGCAATTAAAGTACCCTCAGCGTAGTGGACTGGATAAAGCTGTTTGTATTTGTTGTTATAAAGATATACAGAGAATATAGTAACACCATCAATTAATACGTTATTAAAATTTAGTTACTCTTTTCTATAGTACACGCGGGCGAAGCCGCAAAGGGACAGCTAGTCTATAAATATACGTAAACTGACCTGGACATTTCAAAAGAAGGTATGGTACATAAATTTGTAAACGTCAATTGAAGTTACATAAATTTTAATGTCTGTATAGATGAATTTTTTCAAAATAGTTTCTGTAACTTTGCGAGCTATGTGTGTGAGTGTGATGTGTTTCTGGTGAAGTATTTACAAAGCAGTAATCATTTAACATTAACACGTGTTCAAGAGATTACACCATTGCAAGATATTTGCTAAAAAAATTATGGCAAAAACTGTTTTCTAGGGTTGCTCTTTTGTTTCTATCCAGTACAGTACAGTAAATGTCTTGCAAATTTTAATGAATGGGTATGAATGTTAATTATACATTACATCCTTTTTATATGTAATCATTTACTACAGTTTTAATTTTAAAAAAATAGCTAGAATACAGACAAAACATTTTTTTTAAATATTCTGTAGAATTTTACAACAAACTTTGGCTACAAGTATTATTAGTTAATACTGGGCTTTTTCAGTCTGTTTTTTTTTTAATTTACTTTTCATCTTTACAGATTTATTGTTATGAATTAACAATATACAATAAAGATCATTTTTGGCCTGTTCCTCTTATTGTACAGCACTCTTGGTACGTTACGGTCTACTTAGAAAAAAATACAATATCTAGTAGTGAACAATGGATAGCCTAAAATTTTATTCCTGCTTAGAAAATAAACGTAACATTAGGATTTATTTTTTATCGAACTTTAACTTTAACGCAAAAAATCTAGTGCTCTGAATAGCTGTTGGCTCCTTCAGCACTATCTGCTCAGCGTGATATGTAATAACGCACATGAATCCTGCTGATAGGTTTAATTAACACACTCATAAATCACAATAAACAAAAACAAAGGCTACTTCAGTCCTATTGCTTCACATGTCCAACACTGTGTTGTTTGCGGACCCATAATTTACACCAATTGGCATAACTATATCAAATAAAATAATTTTATGTTCATTTATTCAGACGCATGAAATTAGGTATTATAAGATAACAAGACAAGAGTCTACAGGCTGTCTGTGGAATACTGTCTTCATAAACGATAAGTGTTAAAAACTTTTATTCTACAGGCTGTCTGTGGAATACTGCCTATATAAACAATAAGGAATATGATATAATACAGCACAATTTAAATTTAACATTCAACAACATTTTACAATTAATTTAATTGACCCTGTCAATAAAGCAAGTACTTTTGAAGTTTCCCATACTTCCCCACTTCAGGTGACATGTATCTTTCTAATACTTGTTAATGAATAAATGTAGCAATGTACGTAATGAACTTTGTATGTAAATTTCATTACACTAACAAGATACAATTTTTTTTCAATTATTCTTCTTACAAGACTGTTTTAAAAGTGCTCATTAAAGCTGACAATACTAATTTCATTTATAGTGGATCCTTACTAGCTTTTCATGCTGACATAGAAGTTGTAAATCATCTAATTATGACCAATGAAATTTCAGCTCCAGGGGTGCAAATCTGCTTCTGAGGCAGGAGGAGCTCTGATTTCAGCAGGTGTGTGTGTGTGTACCCACATAAAATGTGCATGTTAATGTGATATTTAAAAATTACACATATATATATATACATATGTACATACACGTATACATGTCAGGTTTTTTTTTTTTTTTTTTTTTTTTAATTTTTCTTCCTATTAGACCAATTTCTCCTTACAACCTCCATTCCACCAACCCATTTTCTTCAAAGGATCTAAAATATGAATAGGTCTGGCACTGTAACCAGGCCCGTCAAGAGTTTCCTCAGACCCCGTTGATATGGTGACCTCGGGCACCAACCAATCCATGTTTCAACCGTTCGAAGAAGGATGCCTTTAATTTTTCCAAGGTTATGAGCTATTGAATGTTGTGATTACATGTTATAAACATACCTATGCTGTAGTTAAATATAAACACGCAAAGTGTTGAAATATAATAATCAAAACATTGTGTCTCAAAGAGCTCCAGTGACCCCCCCCCCATCACCCTTTCCATTCCCACCCAAGGGCCTGCTGAGCGCCACTGCAACAATGCACACAACACCCTATCATCAGGCCTGACTTAATACCAGGAGTATAACACTGACCAGACACCCCGTAGTTTAGGAGCAAAGAGTAGGTTTGAGTTTTGCACTTCACACAACTTAAAAATGTTATCATTACATATATTTATTGCTTCAAAAATTTGCAACTACCATACATCTAAACACCTTAGCTATGTGATATAATAAAAAAAATTAATAAACATTGTGTATTTTTTGAGCTGTATATATATATATATATATATATATATATATATATATATATATATATATATATATATATATATATATATATATTGTGTAATTTCTGTGCTGTAACGATATGTGGTCACTGTTTGTTTGCAGCAGTTATCTGAAGTAACTTAAGGTGATACGCATTTGTAGTCCTTTCAGTGCAATGAGCCATCATTGCGGGTGATTTGAAGTCTAGCATTAGTATTTCTGGTTTTGACTTCTACTACTGGTGTGAGATCATCTTGCATTGTACAATGTGCACTGGTTACTTAAAAATAACAAGTAATGTAAGTTCACCTATTATCGTCCCTTTGGGTAAGTACCTGTTGCATGTACAATAGAAACTTCTGAATTCTTTAATGTCCTAAAATATATTAGGTATGAGATGAAGTGCCTTTTTATTGCTGAAAGATTATGTACTTTAATTTTTGGAGTAAGGATTAGAAAAAAAGAATACTACAGTACACAAATAAGGAGATAAAGAAATAGGCCTATAATATGTATGCTGTGGTAATCTGGGACCCATACTTGGGAGTGAAGATGAAGAGGATGTACAGAAACAGATTTATTCTTAATAGTTGATGGACAAGGAATTCGAGGGGAGGGAGAGAGAGAAAGGATACAGACCATCAGTAACGGTGAAGACACTGAAACGGAGCAAACTGCAAGAGAATGTTCAAGGTGGTGAGAGGTATAAAGGGTAGGCACAATTGGGGAACAAGGTTCGAGCAGAACTTTATTGGGGAAGAGAGGGGTACCTACACTGTTGTAAATTGAACTGTAAAAAGAGTGGAATAAAAGAAACAGGTGGCTGTAAGGTAGAGGGATTCAGAGAGATGGTAAGTAAGCTAGAAAAAGGTGGCTGTAAGGTAGAGGGATTCAGAGAGATGGTAAGTAAGCTAGTAACAGGCTGACTGAAATGGGAGGCCAAGACAAATTATGGGACGAAATACCCTGTCACAGGACAGCCCAGTTGCAGGAAGGCCATCTTAATCTTACAACCGGTTTATGAAATGTTATTCTTTACTACTAACCCCACAATGAACCATGGGCCAAGGTACACGAAATTATTGTTTGTAATAGGCCTACTGTTCACTTATAAAAACATAATCTTGAATTTGACCATTGGAATTGATATGCCTTGAACACACATATTCCGGAATTTTCAGTACTGCATAGTTACAGATTCAAAGAACTGCTAAAATCGTTGTCTAGTGCAGTTAAGAAGCTCGAAAATACAATGTTGTACCCCCGCCTAACCCTTTTTCTCTCGTACAAAAATAAGATTGTAGCAGACCCATTTCAATAACTGAAACATTTAAATCGCTGGTAGAACTTTCTTCACATAAGCAGCATGCACTACAAGCACCATTCGTTTGAACCAAAAACATAAAAATATTTTTGCGATATTCTGTTGATAGTAGTATTGTATTCTTTACTGCATCCTTCAAATATTATTGGGTATATTTCTGCACAAATATATTAGACAAGTCTTGTCAACAAAACACTTTCGTAACTAAACGTCGGCGGAGATTCAAACGATACTTCGTTAAAATAATACGACAAACATACACTCAACATTAAAAATGTGATTTTACTGAAATTTATATCGCGGTAAATTTATTTGTAAAACACTACACTTGGTTGGTTAAGGTAGTGGTCGTTCTTTCGGTAAGCAAAATAATCAACAAACAGCACTGAACTCTGGGTAAAATCCGCGTTGTCTGCGTTCCGCGCGCCGAAAAAGTTGAGATTGACCCAATATTTTCGGCGCAGGGTACGCAGACAACGCGGAAAGGCAAATAAGCGTTCTGATTGGCCGAGAGCATTTTCCGCTCTGTCTCTTCGGCGTGATCTGCGAGCGTGTGAATCCACCTTTATTCACTGATTTCGCTGGCCAGTGTTTTCAGTAGTGTCATCTATGGTTCCGATATTGCTGACGGCACTGGTAGTCACTGATGGTTGGTTGATGACGATACCCTGTGCGAGGCTACATCCGTTTGCTGAGATTACCGATTTTACTGGCGCTTCAGAGCATCAGTGTTGTCAGTAAACCAATATTTTTGGCGGAAATTTAAAAGTTGAAGTCATCTAATGGTAGGGCAAGGAGTCTTTTTTTAAGATATAAGGGCCAAAGTGGGTATCTATTAATTTATATAAGTTTATTTAACGTCTGTTTATAGTTACAGAAGCATTCGCCGTGCAGTATGCAAGGCCTAAATACTGTTTAGAAGTTGAATCGCACCTTGCTTATACATTTAAAAATAATAGATACAGCTTCCCAAACCTTAAATACACACACACAATGTTTATGCTGCGACGTGAAAAAAAAAAAAAAAAAAAACGAAGAAAACAGTATCAGTCGTAAGTCATGCTAGATGTATATATGCTAAAAAAATACCAATTATACATTTTAAAGTAAATATAATTTACACAACGAACAAAATAAACCTGATTGTTTATCGCAAGAATGATATCATAGATGTGCCAGATATGTAGTTGCTAGGCAACGTACATTGCAGTAATGTTTACTGATTTAACGTTCCGATATTATCTATTTACTGACGGAGAAAATATTTTGCTGATTACTGACACTGTTCCCTTATTGTTCACGGACACTGGCGAACTGTCAGTGATATCAGTGAAATCAGTGAATAACGGAAGGCGGCCTAGTCGCTGCTTACAGTTGGCTCGGTAGCCGCCAGGAGCGCTGCAGCGCAGGTTTAACTCTCCAGTCAAGCACGGCACAGCAGCACTCGCTGGCTGAAGCCATTGAGTAAGGAAGCTTTGCTGTGGGCCTCGTTGGAACTGCACTGCGATGTAATGAGCCTTCGTTCTGCGTTGCATCACAGTGTATTGTCATTGGCAGTGCTATGAACACACTTAGGTGCGTGGAAAACTGCACCCGAAACAAGTCGATGACTACGCCGTTCGCACACGCGAAGTCAAACTTCACGTGTGTGAAGAAAATAAACACAATAGTTTGACATCATTTCCCCTCTTCTTTTTCTATGAACATAGGCCTACATTATTTTCATTCCACTGCCTGCTTTCAAGCTTGAAAAATTTACAAAGCCTATTGACATTGGTGTCACCAGGATTTTGTCCCGGAGAAGTGAGGCGCATGAGAATGAGAAAAAATGCTAAGAAGATACATTTATTTAGAAGAAACGTTTTAATTTTTTCTGTTTATACAACGGCGCAAACCAATAAATACATAATAAATTTAAATATACATTTGATAGCAAAAAACCATGTTTTTTTTTTTTAATCAGGGGATTTCATTTATAAATCGTAATTATTGTACTAATTGAAAATTAAAATTTCATTTTTGGAAGGAGGGGGAGGGCAATGCATTTATTTCCCCTTCCTGACATATTGCAGAAGCCTTAGAAAAATAAAGACATTTTAGCGCAGTCGAATGCTTACTGAATTCAAATACTGTATTTCAATTAATTAAGTACTTACTTATAGCTTCATAACACTTACTGTAGATTTATGGCATTTACTTTCCTTACCTTTATAACATTTACTGCCAAGTGTATCTGAAACATTAGTAATATTGTCGTGCAAGAGGGACACACATGACGAAGCGAGTTATAAGTAAGGTGCAAGCATAGGCTACTCGCTTGAATTAAAGTTTCAGGAACATTAAATTTTACGTAAAATTATAATATTAATAAAATAAAATGTTCTCAAGTACTGTATTATAAATTTTATAGCATTGTTAAACTTGAACGTAATTTTCTTAGGATGCAGGTTGTAGCACTTGTTGCCTTATTGCACTCAGTGTACGATAATGTGTACTACTAGTTAACTTACTATAACAGAACATTTGTGTACTGTACTGATCTGAGTCTGACCGATAATTCCTTCTGGTTTATCATCATAACAGAAAATCTCACATGTTCTGTTAAAAAATGTAAAAAAATCAAACACGTTCTTTTTGCAGTGAAGTTACTCTGCAATAGTTCTTATTCAAGCAAAAATTTAGCTGTGACAAATAAAGAGTTGTTTGAATGCGTGTTCGTCTCGACTGACAATATTCCCTCCAAGATGCCCTCATATATTGCGCCATCACTTACTGTCTCTCAGAACGTCTAGACAAGGAAAAAAGGAGGGGGGGGGGGACACTTCGTCCTTGAGAGTGGTGGCCGTGAACTTGTATGGGCAAAATTCCAAACGAGAAGATGTAAACATAAAATAAATAGGGTTTTAAATACGTTTCGCAACATTCCATCACGGAAAGCGCAAACGATTTTCTGCTCCTAAACTGTATCATTTCTACCTAAATCGTGGCTAAATCCTTTCTTATACACTCCTTAAAAACTGTAGGTTCAAGTATATATTTTTTCTTTTATCTTTTTAGAACATTAATTCAAACATCCTTGAAACATGTCCAGGATACTTTTGATTATTTTTCGTTTGGAAAAATAAATAAATATATCTGTCTTACGTAAGTTCCTATTTATTCTGACAACCTAACAGATTTTTTGCTTCCTTCAGAACCAGTGGCAGGAAACTTTCTCCTCTACATATCATTTACACAGCGCAGTTCAAGATTTAATTAAGAACGAGATATTTCTTGCGATATCTCATTCAAGAGTATCAAGATAATACCATTCAGAAGTTCACTCAAAAAGTTTCTGTGAGATCTTACCTTCATATAGATTAATTGATGGCCTGTATAGACATGTCTTGTCCATTTTGCTAGAAAAAATTTGCGTGTTTATTTTTAATGTGTTCAAGGTCGTCAAGTGTTGCATTAGTGTGATATTATGGGGCCGTGAACTTTTCACGGAAAGAATTTTGCCACAGTTTGTTTCAATATCTTACGTGGACATCTGCAGCTGTGTTTCATGGCTATTGGCAGCGTGTCTTTGTGATCTGATGTATCTTATTTGACTGAGCCAATCACAGTAAGTTTACCGCAACACCACGCCGCAGAATATTCAGGAATACAGAAGTGAAATAGTCGGTAGGACGGCGAAAACACACACGCCAGAGAAAAGTCTTCGCTGATCAGCAACATGGCGGACACATCTACCGCCAGTCAGTGTAAGGTGGCTGCCCTGCTATCCTGCAGTCAGGCCAATAGGAAACCTGCAGCAACATACAGGAACCAAACATACACGGGGCTGGTATCAACAACCTCGGGCAACCAATAAGCGGTCAAGTTCGCCCGGGTCGAAAGAGCCACCACGTAATTTCACATCTGTATTAGTATCTAGTCTGTGACCATACGTCTGTTATATGTGGGTAGAACACCAGGACACGCGAGTGTTAAAACGTCCTATCACTGACTACGAAGCAGAACTGTTCAACTGCAGATGTGAATGTAAGCCAATGAAACAAACTGGGGAACAAATCTTTTCGCGAAATATTCATGTCTCTATAGTGATTGGACGTTTTTTAACTCTCAGAGTCTTGGTGTCCCACCCACTTATGGCAGACGTGTGGCGTCGTAGTAACCTAGTTGCCATTGGCTGAGTCAAATACGTCACTCCCCTACACAAAGACAAGCTGACAACCTGCAGATGTGTGTACATAAGACATTGAAACGAGCTGGTGCAATGACGTTTACACCAATAACCATTGGCTCTAGCTATTGACAACCAATAAACAACGTGCTGTATACCCAGTGATGTTGCCGCCAACAGAGCATGTAGTAACACGAATCAGGGAACTATACAACTCATATTAACTTACGACACGACACTGCCTGCGGTAACCATTGTGTTTTTAGAGTACGTATGTAAACGTTTCGTCTGCGTGAAATTTGCCCACGGTTATTGGACGAGGTAAATGTACGGTTTGAATCAAACATACACTGTAAAAAACATCCGAAATAGTATGGGAAGTAATTAAGCCATACACATTGACGTGTCGGTGGCGAGGCCAAAGGAAAAAGTAGGTGCCTCAGTGCCATTACCAGGGCACTAAGCGAGTGTCGGGCTCTCCATCCCAACTTTCCGTGGGCTGCCGGCTGCTGCTGGGGCGGTGGGTATACCCCCCTTTGTGGCTGCGTCCCTTTGAGTCCTCCACGTTCTTGGTTGAGGTGGGTGTTGAACCCACGAGGTGCTGATTTTAACAGGCAATGCCCAGACGGGGCAACGCTCAAAATAACACAAAACGTACGTCTGGACTACGTTTATTGTTCCCGATAACGTAAGACAACATGGACTCGTGTACGTGAAGCGGATCCCCCTCTCGACGCCTGGGGTTGGCGAATACAGTGAAACGCGGTATTGGCGACTGTAACACTAAAATTAACATAAATCCTCGGGCGAACTTTGAGTCTACGAGGTTGGGGCGGCACTGCTCCTGGGTATGTCACTTGGTTAGACTACGTAAAGTTCCGTACTAAACAGATTAAATGAAGTTACTATTGTCCTTACACGATGGATGCAGTACGAACGCGAAGCCCCAGGAGCCACGGCGTCGCGTGGTCGTCATCCCTCACGCCCGGAACAAGACTGACTTCAACATGGCGTCCTTCCTCGCACAAGGCGAGAAAGGGCGCGAAAAAAATACCGCTCTCCGCTTCCACGCATGTGAGTTAAATAGAAAATACACAAAACACTATAAAGTTGACACAATAACAACTGATGCTATAACATTCTCTTAAAAAAAGCACTGATTGATTTACATAAAAAGGCTGATTTCTGTAGGGAAATTGATTTAAATGGCCTTCCGCCCCGGTTGTCTTGTTAACCTGTCTCTCAAAGTTCAGGCTGGCCTTAATTCACATAACACTTTGTTAGTTTCACTACAAGAGATTATATATTGGGTTATTTTGAATTTACATACAAACACTTGGCGCTCTCGGCGCCGGTTATCGCTCCATGCAGTTGTCACCCTGAGTCGCGGTGGCGACTCGGGCGAACCTTTCCTTGATACTTTCTGGTGATTTCCTAACTTCGCTATTTCCCGTGTCTCGCGACAAAGTTGGTGTTATTAGGGCCGTTGAACCTTCCGAAATGTGGCTGCACTCATCCCATATTTTCCCAACGTCACACAGTCTGTTTCCGTACCTTGGTATCTCGGCAATTGAACACGTTGTGTACAGCAACTGCTCAATGCCCACAGAAACAACCAATGCCCGGGCTCCTCGATGGGTGCTACAGGTGTGTGTGTTGCCTGAGCATGGTTTTGTGGTGGCTCCTTTTACTTCCTTTTGTTCTGTTATTACCTACGTGGCGATATTAAGGTAGCCCTCTAGTTGTCGCCGTCGGCCGGCTTGCTGAGTTGGGTGTGTTCATACCATTACTGTGGCACCGCTGCGATGCGCCAACGGTCGCTGATAGATGCGTATGTGTCATCGCACGTCAACATTAAGAGTCACTTACTTTACGTACTTAGTGTTGTTACTGTGCAATTGTAATAAACTCTGTGTACACCTGACTGTTGCCTTAAATGTGTGTGATCGCTACCATAGATGTATGTGAACAATATTTTACCATACCTACTTCATCAACACTCCTTATGTAAATTTACAAATAATTTTTCCCAGTGCGAACACGTTGAAAATATGTTTGTTATAAATAGTTATGAATAACAGTATAGTTCATGCTTCCTGCATCCACTATGCATACAGCGTCTGACTTCTAGTGAAAACTACTTTGCACCAACTTGCTTCAGTACTGCATCTCGGCTTATAGGTTATTGGCAGTGTGGCTTTTATGCAGAGGTGTCACGAGAACAAAGTTACTGCGACACATCACGTCTGTGATTTGCGGGTAGAATCTTACCGATCACTGGCCAGAAGTGCACGTAATGCACTGAAATAAGTTGATGCTAAGTAGTTTCCACTAAAAATCAGCTTGTTTGGGTTTGATTAGAGACCTAAGAAATGCAGGTGGTTCGTCTAGCTGCTGACTGGACTTCACGTCCACAGACCTATATACATTATGTTCATAGCTACTTGTACATTGCCTGTTGTTGCAGTAAGTGGA
Organism: Medauroidea extradentata; assembly: GCA_003012365.1. NCBI lineage: Eukaryota > Metazoa > Arthropoda > Insecta > Phasmatodea > Phasmatidae > Medauroidea > Medauroidea extradentata. Next base: position 10,730 of record PNEQ01050637.1, read on the forward strand.
CATTTGTACACGTGGCAAGGTAGCGCAGCAGTCTGTGCGTGTTCTCAGGAAGGGTTTTTATTTGTCCAGCGACCACAAGGACGAATTTAATAAACACTCACCTATTCGTGGAAGTTGCTAATACGTACAGTACATGAGTCCGAAATATATATTTCCTTCAAATATATTCGCAACATTTCCAGGTCTCTGCGGATGATATAGG
>PNEQ01050638.1:0-25869 GCA_003012365.1 Medauroidea extradentata
TGGTGGTAAAGTACCGTAAGTTAAGCCCTAACTGTGCTTTTCTATTTCCGGTTTGAAATGTGTCGATAAACATTTTCAATGCAATATATTGTGTCTTTTTTAGGCTTGTAAGACTTATTAAACATATTTTTGAATTATACTGTGCAACTGACTTTGTAAAAAGAGATTGGGGTATCCATGCTAAATAAACCTTACTCGAGAAATGTCACAAATTTTTTATCTTGAGATACGCTTTCTTAAGCTCTTCCTTACATAAAATTTGATCTTAAAACATTTTTTATATACTACGTCTACCAGGAAAACTGCTAAAATAGCACCATTTTGCACCTAGATATGCAAATTTTTCTGGGGGAGGGCCCCCGGACCCCCCGCTTTGTCGGGGATAGGTGAACCTTGGGGCCAGGCAATAGCTTACCCACACAAATACTCCACCACACGCCACTGTGTACAACTGTATATAGAGTGTCTGTTTAGTAATTAATTTTTTTAAGATTTCTGCTTCTCTCTCTCTCTCTATCTCTCTCTCTCTATCTCTCTCTCTCTCTTTATATATATATACACACACACACACACACACACACACACATACACACATATTTTTTTTTCTTTATGCGATTTGGTTTTAATTACAGGAAAAACTTCAAAACACCAGAAGGATTCAATGAATAAAATATCTGTTGGTCAGTCTTTGAAGAAGAAGAAATTCAAGAAACCAGACAAAAGAGGAAGAATATTAGTGAAAAACTTGCCTTTCAAGGTTGGTTTAATTAAGTATAGCTATTTATGTATTATTTAGTACAAATACTAAATACGCGTATAGGTAACTGTTTTACTGGAATGTTATCAGTATGGCAACAATTAAACAATTTAATGAAATAAAACTGGCAACAGTTAAACCGAAGGTACTTAGTAGAAAAAGTACTAAGTAATACTTTACGTTATCTCTGAACTACATTAGACTTATACAAAAAGTCATTCAGGTAACCCAGTAGGCCTACTCAAGTTCGTATAGACTTCAAAGTTTGAATTGTTAATTTTCACACAGTAGAACTTAATTACAGTGCTGGAGGCGGGAGACACAATTCCGATCTTCTGTACGGCAATTAGGGGTGTTTTGGATATGACAGTGTAACCTAATACTTGATACATGGTGTGACAGGCTTATAGTATATTTTACAATAAGCATTACTTGTAAAAAGTAACAAAAAGAGAAAGGAATGTTATACAACCCTTACAACACAGGAACACAATAGATGTGCCTTGTACTAAAGCTTGAACAAATAAAAAATAGTCACCAGTACATAACTAACGTCTTGACATGAGGATTAGCGGGGCAATGCATTGTGGTAAAGTTTAGAGTGCCAGTCCATGAATTAACAGATACGAAGGCCCAGTGAAACTATTTATCAGAGTGTGACATCTCATATGTGAGGAACTTATGCTTATATCTCTACGGAGGCAGACAACCTACCATAGCCTACATAATTCAAATGGTTGAAACCTTGTTTTAATTAATTCGTCATGACACTGGCTCTTTCAGGCATCCCTTATGGCTACTATATGCAACTATGCTCTATCGCATGACTTCCTGAATTACAATGTTGATTATGCACTGTCAGTTTTCATTACAGTATTGATATATGGTAAAATAGCCTTCAGCATATAGAGTTTACTGTGTATTGCGTAAACGCCATGTGCTTAGGTTAAGGACAAGTCCCCCTGAATGCTATAATGTCTTGCTCCATAATTCACAGCATGCAACTATGTGCACTGCTATGACTAAATTGGCACACTCACACTCAAAAGTTCTAGCTGATAAATGTTTAAAAACTGATACTTTTATTGTGTACAAGTTATGATGGCTGCCAGCTAAATCATTATATCCATATAAAAACAAGACACTCTCCGAACATTAAATCACTGGTGTCCTGTTGAAACAAACCACAAGACACTTGAAGTGCATGTTAATACTGGTAACAAATTATTATAGTTCAAACAAAATGATGGAAGGCGCATACACACTGGTGAGTCGAGCGGTTTGCGTGATGCTCTGGAGCATCATGCCCACCAGTTTGTATGCTGTCCTGAATTAGGCTCCTTGTTGGTTCTGTTGTCCAGTGGATTGCTGGCGGTTCGTTGAAACTAATTTTACCTCGAACACGGGAGCGGCTCAGGAGGAATTCGTGAACCGCTCAGCTCGCAAGTGTGTATGCAGCCATAGATGGACGTGCAATGCCTCTGTGCGCTGTGAACTTACAGATCAAAATGTCATAGCTCTGTCGTTTGGGAGCGGGAAGTGGGAGAAAAAGGCTTGGAAGCCACGTCAGGATCACAGATATTAAAGGAGACCACAACACAGAAACACATTAGCAGAGTTTTACAAAATTAATAGAAAAAATTAGAAACATAATGCTGTATAGTAGACGTTATTTTTACTGGTTCATGAGATACAACAGAAAATCTGAGTAGCGTGTGATGTCACTGCGCCATATCGTTAGCCGGCCAACTGTTGCCACACGCACTGCTGAAAGCTTCGGTGCGTGTATTACGTTTCCTGTTAACTGTGCTTTCGGTGGCATTTAAAATTTTTGTTAGAGATAAAATATAATACTTAATATTCTTTTCCAAGAAACGCTTATTCATACAACTCGTGGTTTAATTACAGCCTGAATAGCCAAAGTCTACAAGTTTAAGTTTGTTGTATCTGTGTAGAAGTAGCACCGTAATAACTGTTACTAATAGTCGGCCAAACATAAATACGTATTATTTCAAAAGAAATAATGAAACTGAATTTTATAGCAATGTAAAGGCATGCATATAACATAGGCCTAAACACCATTCAAGGGTTATATGTAGTATCTTAGCGTATCTTTTCAGTGAGGAAGGGCAGGGCTTTGGAGCAATGTTCTTGGGCAGCGAGAGGTCGAGAACTTGCGGTTCTGCAGATATTGTTGTATTGCTTGATTCCAGGCGGTTCATGATTATCTTCAGTATTTCTTCCTTCCACCCATAGTTTGAAACTTGATATTTATTTTACGTGATGACTTAGAGAACTGAGTTTTCACACCTACTCTGTCTTTGTTTACGTTCTAGTTACGATCAAGTATAGCAATAATTGACCTAAGCTCTAAGCCATTGTAAAAAAATGCACTTGTTTTGTAGCGTATTTCAGACGAAGATTGTGGTAACTCTAAGCTTCCCGTATGCACATAATGCTTTTTTTGTGTTCTATCTTTTAAAAAAAACTTTTCTCTAAAACTATTTTCTTTAGGCCTTGATATGCGCTAGAATGACCATTCAACCACAATTTAGTTTTTTTCTCGTCTTCTGACAGTTCATTATGTTTGCAGGACTTGTATTCTCTATTTTATAGCCACTTATGTTCATTTTTTGCGATGTAATATTGATAAAAATTTATCAACCAAAACATAGCTGTCGCCATTACAGGTTTATGCTGGTTTTCCAGGCCTGAATTTCTGGGTGTTTTTTATCCAGTGCCTTGAATTTTTAATAAGGCTCTTAGAAACTTTCCACACATCAAATTCGTGTTCAATATTCGGATGCCGCGTTTTTGATAAATATCTTATTCCTTTTTGTCTGTCTGAAAGGAGTAGCTTCATATCACAGTTTTCTTTATTTACATTATGTTTGCACAGGCAGCTATTTCTAAGTCGCCCTTTACCATTCCTTTTTAGATAAGTTCAACATCAACTAAAAGGCCTGTTTCCAAATCCATAAGTGAATACGCCAGATATTTAGCACAGAAACCGAGGGAGTCCATCTCCAGCTAACCACAGGTTTATTTCTGTTTTTCAGTAAAATTAAATATTTTTGTTTTTCTTCTTTCCAAATATTTTTGATCACTGGCCTGGTTACTGTACTAACAATCCTGTCTAATATGGTACGTGAAAACATATGTAATTCAATATCTTTGCAGAAAGACGGGAACGGCTAAAATAGAATGCCAGACAACAATGCTGATGCTATCATAGGCGGCGAATACCAAGCAAATCCATTACCACACTCGCAAATATATTTTACACACACCATGGTCCCTTTAAAATAACGTGAAGTTCTTCTGATTTTGGCTTTACACATGTAACACATCTGAAAAATAGCTAGTAAACATGGCCACAAAACAAATAGATACTCATTTTCCATTTCACCAATGTCGCTTTCTTCACTGTTTTCTACATTTTTGCTATCCGTATCACTAATGTTACTAAATATATTGGACATGTTATCCGGTTCACAATTACTGTCATTCAAATTACCACTTTCACAGGCGGATGCACTTGCTTTAGAGTCTAAGGGTCGATATTATAAACCTCTTTCGAATAACAACCAATTGCTATCCCCATAGAGAAAGCATTGGTGAGCAGTTGGTTGCCATTCGAAAGAGGTCTATAGATACGACCCTTAGACTAAATATTTTCTAGCAACATCTTGGCCTAGTTCAGACTGTGTTTCCATGCAATGTAGTTGTGTATTCATAACAGTTTAATTTTCTCTACATACATTACAGTTATCATCTTAATTCAATGTTGTATAATTTTCGATTAATGCACCCACGACCTCTTTACGTTTCTTGATAGCGTATCTTATAGCTGTATTGTTACATTCTGAAGTATTTGTTCCCGCTATTGAACTACATCCTCCAAGTGACTTAACAATTGTTGTAATTGTAGGGATGGTTCCAGGTTTAAGTTTAGGTCTTTGCAGATTTTCTTCGGGCAGCCACTTAATTTTCAACTTTAGCGTTGCATCATAGTCTGTAAGTTCGGAATGCGCTGAACACAACGTAGCACACTTATCCGGCGAAAAATTCTTCCGCTTACAAAATGCAACCCATTTGCAGAACCTTTTCGGTGATTTACTACGGTTTGGGAATCTGTGGGAATGTATCCCTTGCTGCTTACATATTTCACTCTTATTGGTTTTGTTATTACAACCGTAGGCACTAAACGCAGGCATTTTCCAGCCTTCGCAAAAACCACCGGCAGATTTAAATAACACGCGCCCGGTGCAGCAGACTGGCTACAGGCTGTGCAGAATGATGCAGTGATGTCACAGCTCTTCGCGTTTTCTCGCGTAGCGGCTGTACAAAGTAGCGCACAGCAAATGTAAGTATATCCTGGAAATTATCTAAACGTCTTCGTTATGAGTAGTGCATGGTTTTTGTGTTGTGGTCTCCTTTAAGGATAAAGCCTGGTGTAAAGGGCTACGCCACCAACATTCTTGAGCTCGATGCAGTTTCTGTCTCACATATAGTCACCAAGTGCGCCGAGGTAGAGTGACATATTACTGTTGTACTACATGACTTTTCACTTGCTCAGCTTTTATTGTATTTTTAAACTCTAAAATAATTGGTTTAGGCTTAACCTGTGCCTCAAGTTGCTTGCGTTATTTTCCATCAGAACTTGATTGCTTTTAGGTTAAGTGTATGTTTTGCTTGGGTTTGGTACGTAGTTCCACAAGCTGCCAGTGAGAGCCATAACCTTAAAATGTAATCTTTATTCTTTTAGTATTGTATTTCTTAATCTATGTGCTAATTAATTTATGCAACACTTGTCTTCTGAACATTTAATGCTGAACTATGTTGGGACGAGTCATCAAGAGAAGTTAAAGTGGCAAATCTGGCAGGAAGAGGAACAGTATATCTTAGGACTCCGTGTGTGAGATGAAGATCAGACGAGGCAGCTGTAAAAGATTTTTGGTTGCTAGGTCGCAGTTGGGAGGCATGTAGATGGTGGCCTTTATGTGCCCCATACAAGTCTGTTTACTGCAGTGTTAGAGCTACACAGGTGGCGGTCACACCCTGAGAAGTCTCGCTGGGACTCCATGCCAATAACTTGACGTCCGTCAGGGCTTCGTCCCTAACATTATTGAGCCCGATGTGGCTATTGTCATGTAGGCCGATATAGTTATGTAGTGCGCCAAGGTCGAGTGACATATAACCTTTGTGCGATGTACCTTTTCACTTGCAGAGATGAAATTGTTTTAAAAGTGTCAACTAATTAAATTAATCTCAACCTGTGCCTCAAGTTGTTTTTTTTTTATTTTCCATTGAAACTTTATTGTTTTTAGGTTAAGTGTGTGTTTTTTTACATTTGCTACGTGATTCGATTCGCTGCTACTTGCAACACCAACTTTACAGTTTAAAGAAAAAAGGTTGTGCTTAGGGTACAAGGGATTTACTATCATTGTTTAGTATGTATTCTCCATTCTTTTACTGTTGCATTATATTGGCAACGAGTCGTCAAGTGCAGCAGACGTGGCAAGCATGGGGCGAGAGAAACGGGAAATCACCGCACTGAGTGGAGAGAACCGGGGAATCACCGCACTGTAAGGAAGGAGAGGAACGGGGAATCACGGGACTGAGGGTTGGGAGATGCTATCGGAGGAGGAAAGTGCAATAACATCGTCAGTAGGCGTATGGGACGCCTTTAAGAGCCCACATAGAGAGTGTTTTGTAAAGAAATCAAACTGTGTAGGTTTCTGCGAGTGATTTTAGGGTTATAGCCATGTGGGTGATGTCACACCCTGAGAAAGAGACTAGCCGGGTCTCAGTGCCCATAATGATGGAGTGGCGCCCTAAACCATGACTGTCTACATATCTCCTGCTGACCCTGGTAACAATTGGTGCCCTTCCGTGTAGCTAAATTCGGTATCAGACTTCGAATGGTGACGATAGGACGCAGTTTGTGCTAACTTATAGAGTGGAATAACGGACTTGCGGGAAGCCATTTACCTGTGGTGCTAACTGTACGTACGGTGGTCTGTGTATGAAACAAGATTCGCGGGACGAGCGAGTGTTGTTGGACTGCCAATTGCATAGCTTGGTGAGGAGCAGTAAGGCAGATCATCTGCCTTACCACAACACACCGTCATGGCGGATTTCGCAGGCTGAACAACGGGCTTGGACACAAGTAAGTCAGAAACTATCGCGGACTTGAACTGTATATACTGTGCAAAGTGTGCGCGACCAATACACGTTGGTGGTGTTACGCAAGTGTCTTGGGAGGACACGTGCGTATGCCTGGTGCAGTGTGAACATGTGGACAGTTCTCAGTAAGGCCAAACGCACCCGTGCCGGACTACTTTAAATGTACTGCGACAGAGTGTGATGGACTGATGCGTTAGGGAGGATGGTGTAAAAACTGTCGTGCCTTTAAACACGTGAAATGCGTGGACAGTACAGAGCTGACAACCTTCAAGGATGGTTGGTACACTTGCAAAAGATGCCACGCAGGACAACATCTGGTAAGTTACGAACATGGTATCGTCAGTAGTGACCATGGGACACTTGCTAGCAAAATAAACACGCGAATGCCTACGACACCAGTAGGCTCAGTGGAGTTGCCCAGATCTGCAGGAAGGACATGTGACGACCCGAGGAAGTTTTTAAAAATGTGCAGAGAACGGCTTGAATGTTATTGCGTTCCGAATATGGAGTGAGCAGGACGTGTAGGGAACACACTTGAATCCGACGCTAAGACATGGGGGTCTATTGTGGGTGATTTTGACATGCCCTGGGAAGAGTTCTCACACCGATTCGAAGCAAGGTTCGCGGACACAAGGGCGGAGAGATAGGTTCACGCGGAGTTCTACTGCCAGATCCAAGACTTCTCGGAAACAGCTGAAGTATTTGTTTTGCGCAAGATTCGCTTGTATCGCCGCTTGTTTTCAACTGGAGAGCCTGAGGAAATGTTGGAACAAATAGTGGAACTAATGCGACCTGAATTGCATCCATACCTACGAAATGTAACACGACAAACAGTGGAAGGATTCATTCAGTACGCCCGAACTGTGGAACAGAAATTAGAGGTGATGGGACTAATGTGCACGCAGGCACCACCTAATGTCAGAGTCGACACTATGACAGTAGCTGACAAGATGGCGGTAGTTCGCTATGATCCACCAAGGGATAGTTCACACTCCATCTCCTGCCCAGGTAACACTGACTGTCAACAATTAACCTCAGATCATCCTCGACGCATGATAGGTGAAGGACCACCACCCAGATGCCAGACATGCCCGGGGGGAATACATCACTGGCACAAGGACTGTCCTATTCGGAACCAGTACCGACCAGGAGGAGCCCGGATCAACCCGTCGGGAAACGGAGTGTAGGGATGGCGGGACAACCCAACCCTCCCTCCCCGCACCTGTAAACATTGGACGAGATGTGACTGGGCCTGTTTTAGGTCATGTGAGTGTGGAGGAGAACGACTTGCTACGAGTTCCAGTGGTTGTCAATGGTCATCCTGTTCACGCCCTTAACGAACAGCTGCCAGCCACAACTGCATTGCAGCGAGGCTCGTTGAGAAATCTAATTTTGAGTAACGACCAGGCAGGCTACAGCTGGCCTCTACCGGAGATGCTTGTGCCACCCATGGGGTTGCAACGCTACGAGTGGATGTACGGGACCAGACCTCCACTACAATTGCCTTGGTGGTAGACGAGCTGCAAAATGACATTATCCTGGGACAACAGTGGCTGCGTGCGCAGGATGCGCACATAGAGGTCGGCGCAGGCCGAGTACATGTTGGCACCCATGGCCGACGTACCATCTACTGCATCAGATGCTCACCGCCAGCAACGCACCATAAGGTCAGTCTCAACCAGTTGCACCATGGTGTTCCTCACGAACACAATGAGTTGATTCAGAGTGTACTTGACCAGCAGAGCAATGTGTTTGCTACTGCAGACCCCTTGAAGCGCACCAGTGTAACTGAACATGCAATTCCTACACATCCACATATAACCCCTATGTTTATTGCCCCTGGTAGTTATGAATATACAGGCAAATAAACTATCCTCACGCAGGTGCAGGAGATGTTACGCAATAGCATTATTGAACCCAGTGAAAGCCCATACAATTTTCAAATTGTTTGGGCAGAAAAGGATGGTTCATTACGTTTCTGTGTAAATTTCAAACCTATCAACGAAGTTACCATCAATGCCCCATCCCCTCTGCTGAATATTACAAACACTTTAGCTAACCTTGGGAATGCTAAAATGTTCACATCTCTTGACTTGAAGGCAGGCAATTGGCAGGTGCCAATAAGACCTGAGGACTCACCCAAGACTGCCTTCACTATTCCGGATGGTAGAAGATTTCAATTTTGTACGATGCCATTTGGTTTACAAGATGCCCCAGCCACATTTCAAAAAATGACGACGCGTGTTCTGGACACCTACATAGGGAAATTTGCAGCAGCTTATCTGGTCCGAAACATGTGAAGAGCAATTTCATCATCTGTCATTAGTGCTTGAGCGGCTGGCCACGCATGGCCTGACTTGCAATCCAGAAAAATGCCACATTGGCACAACTGAACTGGATTTCTTGGGGCTCATTGCGAACGCTGAGGGAAACCGCCCGACTGAGAAACAGCTCCAGATCATTGCAAACAAAGCCCCGCTACATACACGTAAACAGCTACAACAATTTTTAGGGCTGGCTAATTGGTTGCGTTCTTTCATTCCAGAGTTCTCCACTGTAGCCAGACAACTAACAAACTTGCTGTCACCCAAAACCCGGCTTCAGTGGACCGAAGCAGCACAAAATGCTTTCGATGAGCTTAAACTCCGTTTCAGCCAGTGTAGAATGCTGGCTGGACTAGACCCAAACAAACCAATAATTGTGCAGACAGATGCTAGCCAAGAAGGGATAGGTGCCATCTTGTTGCAACTGGGTGATGAAGGGGAGCCCCAAGTGGTAGAATATGCCAGTGCTAAATTTGGTGAAGTAGAGCGAAGGTATAGTTTGAACGAGAGGGAATGTCTGGGAGTGGTGTGGGCCTTAAGATGGTACCGTCCTCACATAGAAGGCCAACAGTTTGTTTTACGAACTGACAGCCAGTACCTCAATTGGTTGGAAACCATGCAAGGCCGTCGATCTAAACTTACTAGGTGGGCAATGTTATTACAGGCTTTAGATTTTACAATAGAGCATGTTTCTGGGAAGCAAAATGAGCTGGCGGATGAGTTATCACGCAACCCAGATGAGGCAGTAGATGCTAGAGATGATGCAGAATGGGAAGAACTGTTGCCACCCACCAGCGGCGCATCTGGACAGATCTCAGAGGCCTCAGTTTACGAAGCTGCTGCCTGCATCCTGAGTGCAACCACTCCACCCACTCTCCCGCCTGGTGTAGAACTAGATGACTTGGATGCCTTTGTACGCGCAGTCCAGCAGACTGATGAGTACATGCAAGACATTGTGAGACATTGCAGTGAGCAGACGTGTGTGGGATATCGTGTCCTTGATGACTGTGTGCCCTGGGAGTGAACAGGCATGGCGCATCTTCGCACCCCAAGACACTAGAGCAGAAATTTTCAAAATACTACATGTAAATAGACTTGCAGGACACCCAAGTGCTGAACAAACAATATGTGCCATTTGTGACCTGTTTTACTGGCCTGGACTGAATCGCTTCGTGCGAGACAGCGTGCGACGTTGTAGACACTGCCAACGTAGGAAAACCAGGAGATTGGATGCCACAGAACAGCAAGTACCTAGACAACCAGCTCAACCGTTTCATGCTGTTTAACTCGATCTGATGGGCCCTTATCCTAGGACTTCGTGGGGACGAAGGTTCTTACTTGTTGTGGCAGACTGCTTTACGAGATGGGTGGAGGCATTTCCTATGAGTAATTGCAGAGCAGGAACGATAGCGCACGTGTTGGAAGCAGAGTTCTTTCCATGGTTGGGTTACCCTCGGGTGTTGTTAACGGAAAATGGGACTCAGTTCTCAGGACGGCGATGGCGATGTTTCTGTGAAAAGTGGTGTGTTACACCCCATACGACATCAATGTACCACCCTAGGGCGAATCCCACTGTGAGACAGATTCAGGAGATTAAAGCCCAGCTACGCTTGCGTCTTGACACTGATTACACAAAGTGGGACACTCACATTCCAGAGGCCATGTACTGTTTGAGGCGGCGCATAGATGCAGCGACAAATGAGACACCAGCCATGCTTGTGCAGGGACGCAATCTTCCCCTACCTGGATAGTACAGGATGCAAGATAGGATTCCGTACATCACGGGAAAGAACCCAGAGGAAAGAGCACAAGCCATTCAGGAGGCACATGACTCAGCGCGGCGAAAGCAGGCGGAGTATCAGGCACAGCGCACACCAGTGTCAACTCGCCACCCTCCGGCACTATCACCTGGACAGATGGTCTATGCACGCTTGAACCCTCTTTCGGTAGCATGGAAAAACTTCTCTGCCGGACTCGCACCAAGGTGGCTAGGCCCTTTGCAAGTGTTAAGAGTGTTGGGACCTACATCTGTGTTGCTGAAGCTACCCTCATTATGAGCTGCCAAATACCATCGAGACGGTTTGCGGTTAGCCCCAGATGAGAATGCAGAACAAGTGGCTGAACCTTCAAGAACTGAAACTCCAACCCCACCACGAGAAGAGGAGGGAGCGGACAGGCATGAAGGAAACCATACCACTTCTACTCCTGCTGACAAGAGTCAAGAGGAGTTCAGAGGATTTCCAGAAGAAGAGGAAGCATACCTGGTTCGAGGTAATGGTGTGATCCCGACACCAGAGTGCTTGTTTCCAGAAGAGGTCACAAGTGCAGATGGGGCTACACCCTTCCGAGGGTTTGAATCCTTCACAGAACCAAATCAAAATGTTTCTTCCATTCCCCTAATCTGGGATCCGGATAACAAGGATGATCAACCTGATTCCCCAGACGTGTGGGAACCCTTGTGGCCACTTCATTGTTCACTTGAGACATCAACTTTCAGGGTAACAGTAGAAGAGCCCCAAGAGTCAAAATCAGAGAACAATCCTATTGGAAATGTTGTTGTGGAAGTGCCAATTGCAAAAGCCTGCTGTCACGTGATGCGACGTAAAGCAGCCAGACAACCCAGATGTTGTACAGTGCATGTCCCTTTCCAGACGTCAGTGTCTCCGCTCATGACACTCGAGCAACTATAGTATCAACACCCCCACATCAAGTTATTTTCGGAGGGGGCAATTGACGTCCGTCAGCACTTCGTCCCTAACATTATTGAGCACGATGTGGCTATCGTCGTGGGCCGATATAGTTATGAAGTGCTCCAAGGTCGAGTGACAAATAACCTTTGTGCGATGTACCTTATGACTTGCAGAGATGAAATTTTTTTTAAAAGTGTCAACTAATTAAGTTAGTCTCAACCTGTGCCTCAAGTTGCTTGTGTTATTTTCCATTGAAACTTTATTGCTTTTAGGTTAAGTGTGTGTTTTATTTATATTTGCTACGTGATTCGATACGCTGCTACTTGCAACACCAACTTTACAGTTAAAAAAAAAAGGTTTTGCTTAGGGTATAAGGGATTTACTGTCATTGTTTAGAATGTATTCTCCATTCTTTTACTGTTGCATTATATTGGCAACGAGTCGTCAAGTGCAGCAGACGTGGCAAGCCTGGGGCGAGAGAAACGAGGAATCACCGCACTGAGTGGAGAGAACCGGGGAATCACCACATTATGAGGAAGGAGAGAAACGGGGAATCATGGGACTGAGGGTTGGAAGATGCTATCGGACGAGGAAAATGCAAGAACATTGTTGGTTGCTCGAACTTCGGTCGGTAGGCGTATGGGATGCGTTTAAGAGCCCACATAGAGAGTGTTTTGTAAAGAAATCAAACTGTGTAGACTTCTGCGAGTGATTTCAGGGTTGTAGCCATGTGGGCGACGTCACACCCTGAGGAAGACACTAGCCGGGTCTCCATATCCGTAATCCATGGAGTGGCGCCCTAAACCATGACTGTCTATATATCTCTCGCTGACCCTGGTAACAAACTCGTAGAGTGCATCCAAAATGACTGCTCACGACATTGTCCGTCATCTCTTGTAACAAGCCTTTGACATCAATTACCCCTTCAAACGTAGCTATTTGTGGTAATTTTGATAACGTTATGGCTGAAAGTTTGGTAAAAATGCTGGTAAAGGGATATATCTGTGAGTGTTAATGCCAGAACCAGTACAAGGTTTGGGCTACCGAGCCGCTTTATGGGGCTTAATTAAGTTTGTAGTTAGGGTTTATCTGTCAGTACATTCTCAATATTGTCTTCCAGTGGGTTGTACCTAGGGAAATGCTGCAATGGTAACATCACATTTTGAAGAACCCGGGTTTGATTCCTGGTTCCTGTCCTATTGAGTTTGGTTTTATATGATTCCCAGAATCACTCCAGGTGAATGGTTTGATAGTTCCTTAAGGCCACGTTTCTTATTTATGCAGTTTTTGCTACTGTAATTTTTTAAATCCTAAAAGGAAGCAGATATTGCAAAACTGTTACATAGTTAGACCATAATTTAAATATACGTTTCGCCCAATGGGTAGCACGAGACAAAGATGAACATTGTGTGTTGTGCAAGGTGTACCATTCAACATTTTCATTGAGCAACTTGGGAGTAACTGTTCTTGAAAGTCGAATGAGTAGAAAAAAGCACAAGCAAAATTTGAAGAACAAGCTGTGTACGCCAGATATTTCTTCATTTTAAAGTAGAAACAAAGGAAATTAAAATGGTGTCATATTTGTTTTGTTACTAACTTGTATGTTGAAATGAAGTGTGCACATGTGTATAATTTAAAGGTTAATGCAAGAGGGTGATTATTTAATAATAAGTAGTTAAATTGGTTAGGCCTAACGATTAACATATTTCAAGTAGGCCTAAAATCGGTGCTTTTCATGTACAGCCTAAAATATTTATTTTAGAGGCATTGATTACTGTTTAAAAAATGTTCCCCTTAATGCAAGATAATTTTCAAAAAAATCTAATTTACATTGGGTTAGTTTTTGTTTGGTTAGTTTAGGTTAGGTGATGTTAGGATAGTTTAAATATGCATGATGTAAGTTTTGAACACCAAATTCAAAAAATAAAACCTAAGTTTTTAAAACTTTTTTATATGCCTCACCTTGGATCATCAAGAGGAATCATTTTGATGCCATGTCCGGTGAGAGTGAGGTAGGAACGGAGCTGCGTTGGAATATTTTGGGCGCCACCCGGTTAAGCGTGTAGCCGGGAACACGAGGCTCGATGGGTCGTGGTCTGTTCGTGCCGGCGTGCCCCTCTCTCACCTGGCGAGTCGAAACGGCTGCATATCGGGGAAAGCAGGGAGGACCTGGAAAAAATTACACCTTACATGGACACTTATGGGGCGGTCCACACCCCCATACCCTAGGGCCTAAGTGAGCCAGCTCCAAATGGCAATACAAAGTAGAACAGATAGGCCAGATGGTTGCACACGCGCATTACATAATTCTCGCTGGATGAATCAGAGTCCCGAAGAGCGCCATGTCTCTCTCGTTCCATTTGTCGCGGTCGCTGCTTCCAGACTGCCTTCTTTATGCGCCGGTAGAGGGAGGGGGTGGCGAAGCCATGTGTCCTGCACTGGCAGATGGCTGCGTGGCGGCAGGGATGGCAGTTGTCGCATGCCGGTGTCAAGTTCACTCACGCCCTGCCGCCGTCACTGATCCGCCACACACTCGAGTACTGCACATCTGCCGTTAACAACCAGCGCACACCTGCCACCGACACACTCGGCGAACATCTGCCGCGACCAGGCGCAACTCCACCTGGCCTGTGGCCTGGTACGACGACAATTTTTATTCAAAATATGTCTCTAAAATTGAACACTTTAGGCGCACATGAAAAGTAGCTATACTAATATTTACCAATTTACTATATGGATCAAGCATGTTCAGTTATAATTGATATGGACACCACAACTCTATTTCTAAATTATTTATATATACCGTATATATATATATTTTTTTTTTTACGTTTCACTTGAGACGGCCAAACACTCTGATACTAGTAGTGACTAGCCAGCAGTCCAGCCAGGTCCATCTCAGATAAGTTTCATCAGTCAACCAAATGAGCTTCATACATCTGCAGAGAACAATTTGTGGAGTTCATTTCAACTTTTTTGGAAACTGATTCTGTGACAACGACTGGCAGAAGTTCTTCTAGTACTCAACACTGTAATGTCGCTGCAGTCAGCAAGATCTGTCGGAAGACTTGTTAGTCTTGCTTCAAAAATCTTCCCTGACAGTAAAGTAGCAAAGAAACTTACTCTCCAAAAATATAAGGTGGGCTGTGTGATAAGTCATAGTTTGGGCCCTTATATAGAGGATCAGTTATCAAAGTCTGTACAAACATCGGGTTTTTCGTAATTGGTTTTGACGAATCATTCAACAAAGTGTCTCAAAAAGAACAAATGGATCTCAGCATTAGGTTTTGGGCTGAAGACTAAATTGTTTCAGCTTACTTAACGTCAGTGATCTTGGGGCATACCACCTCTCAGTGTTTACTGCAAGCATTTTTGGGAGCTCTCTCCTCTGTTGACATCAGAAATATTCTGCAGGTATCCATGGATGACCCCAATGTATACTGGGCATTTTTGTCAGCTTTGAAAAGACATATCGCAGACACTTTTGGTGAAGACTTACTATCATTGCTAGAAATTGGTATCTGTGTATTTCATACAGTCCATGGTGCTTTCAAAACTGGAATTTTTGCTACACATTGGAACATTGTTAGTTTCTTAAGGCACTCTTACTATTTGTTTAAGTGTGTACCTGCAAGGAGGGCAGATTACATTAGGGTCACTGGATCATAACTTTTTCTCAAGAAATTTTGTGCAATCAGATGGTTGGAAAACACTGCATTTGTTGAGCGTGCAACGAAAATATTACCCTACCTAAAGAAATTTGTTAGTGAAGTTTCTATTTCATCTGTCTCTTTCAGTGCAGTGAAAAATGCACTTGAAGATAATCTTCTAGAAGTAAAATTGACAGTCTTCCACTCTTTGGCATCAGACCTGGAATTGTTTCTTACAATGTTCCAAAGTGAAGCACCCATGGCACCTTTTCTCTATGATTCACTGGTAGACCTTTTATTAGTGTTGGCAGGAAAGTTTGTGAAACCAGAGTTACTGAAGATCTTTAGGGAGAAACGCAATGTGTTTCAATTGGATGTAGATAACAAGGAAAATGTATTGACTGCTAACAATATCAAATTAGGTTATGCAGTTATGCAGTACGCTGTGCCATCAAGAAGGAGAAAGTACCAGAAAAGTCTGCCCTGTTATTGAACAATGATGTTAGGACTTGTTTATAGGTTGTGGTAAAAAAACTTCAAGACAAAAGTCCCCTGAAGTACAAACTTACCAAGGGAATTTCCTGCTTATGTCCGTCTGTAGCTTTAAATAGGCGTTGGAGGAAACAGCGCGTGAAGTACTGTTTAGAATGTTGTCTTCAAAACAGGTGGCTGCCAGGACAAGAAGCTGATAACATTGAGCGATCATATGAGTTGGTATGTTCCTTGCAAGATTCTGAAGCACTGCTATTGTCTTTTTCTCGAGAAGACGTGCACCTTGATCACTTGTGGATGCTCATTCTTAAGGCACATTCAGGAACTGATAAAACAGGCCTTCTAAAATTTGTGAGGATGATGTTGATACTTTCCCATGAAAATGCATCATTGGAAAGAGGATTTTTAGTGAATTCTAATCTGCTGACTGAAAACTTGCAGCAAGAAACACTAATTGCACGAAGACAAGTGTGCGACTTTGTTCGACGTTCTGGAGGTGTAGTGAGCATGTTGATATCATGAAGTCCGTGTTACAGTATGTAAGAAATGCCAGTTTTAGGTGTATGGAAGCCTTGCAATTCAAACAAAAAGAAAAGGAAGAGAGAGACAGGAGAAAGGCAGAAAAAAGAAGAATTGGAGAGGAAATCAAGACACTTCTGTTGAAGAAGGCTTGAGTGTTAGATTTCGCTCATTCTGAAGCAAGTGCAATAGACACAAAATTTGAGTCACTGCGAAATTGATGGGTCCTTTTACTATGTTTTTTGCAAAAGTATGTGCGACATGTCTGTAACAACATGTTTTATTTGCCATCAATTGAGACACTTTAGTCACTTCTGAAAGAAAGTAACTTTTTTAAGTACTTTAAGTGAGTCGAAATACTTTGATTTCAGTCATGCATCCATAGTATGCATGTTTTTTTCAGTTTCGTGGGATGTCGCGATTGTGTTAAAGAAAACCTGGAAAAATTGAGTTTTAGACCTGGAAAACCTGGAAATATCAGGGAATATCATTTACCAGACCTGGTAGACATCCTGTACCTCTGAAAATGAACTCCTAGTTACCATAGTTAAAAATTCTACTTATATTGTGGAATGTAAAAAACAGACGCAGTAATGTGGAAACAGAGGAATATTGGAAGACAGTAGCAGCCGAGTCAACACTCTTTCAGGCATGTGTACACGTACAGACAGAATTTTCTAAAAGTGAAGTATGAAGATGTAAAAAATATGGACACGAAAAAAGAATAGTGAAGAGTGTATGAAAGTCTTCAAGGCATGATGTGCGTTACCACAAAAAATCACGACATATTTTTGCGAGAAAGGAAAAAATCGTAGTAAACGTGGACAAAAATAAGCAGACTTGTAATGAAACTTTTATTTTGTTTCACCTTTAATGGTTTTGCTTTGCAGGTTCCGATTATTTCTGTAAAATTACCACAAGAGACTTTCTCTATATTTGTTATATTTATGTTCTGCGAGCTTAAACTCTCGTGAACTAAGCCAAATATTAATTTTAGATTTATTTTCAGTAATAACAATCTTTGTTTTCAAATTTTGAGGTGTTGAAAATTACTACTTTTTGTTATGTGCGAATCATTGAATTAAAAACTGTTTGGATGCACATCTCGACCACGACAACTTGTCTTCATGTGAGGGGAAGAAGCGTGGCGCTAGTAGTAGGTAGACACATCACAGGGAGGGGAAATGTACTGCATCTGACGTGTGTTCATGGCACACGGTCAGTGGAGACATAGTGCGGCGAAAACCAAGCCAGCTGCCTATGCCACAGTATTATTGTTGGTGCAGTGGTGCGCCACAACAGTTGCACACAGTCGCCAAGGACAGTGCAACGGTAGTTCACAATTTTTCAGCGGTACTAGTTGTTGTTGTCGAGTAGTAAGTTACGTTACATTTAATTTTCTTTATTTTCTAGCAAAAAATAGATACATTTGCATGTTTATTTATGAAAAATAAGTGGGACTTCTGTGTAACCTAACCATGTCTAACCTGTTCCTCTCAACATTTAATAAAATAGCAGATAGAATTGCAACATATATTTTATAAGCTATATAGTTATCAAAGTTAAAAACACATTTCTCGCAATAGTAGGTACACTTATATTTTTGTGTGGATAAAATATCTTTGAAAAAATTGTCGCCTATTGGCAAGAAATTCTTATGTTTTGAAATACCTACTACCAATATTGAGTTTAGTTTGCAACCATCATCTTTAAAAAATTAGGTCAGCCAAAACCTCAGCTGTGAAACAACTTCTGTATTGAGAGTGATACATTCATTTCGTTTGAAATTACTATCCAATAAAAATGCAAGAAATGATGACTTCCTAAGCCTAACTTCTCCTTGAATTAATTGTTCTGATTTCGTAACACACTATCATGTTTTTATTACAAGGGTGACACATGATTCACAGCATCGTTTTGTGGTTCCAGGCCTCCACCTTGCTTTGAGCCAATTCCCTTCTCCTTCTCCCACAGCTTGTCCCATCTATCCCTGCTATCCCGCACATGTCCTGTGCATTCGCACGTATATGCAGCAGCCTTAATATTTCCCGTGTATCCATCCTCCGCTAGTCCTTATCCGAGGCAGATAGGACGGCATTATTGGATACACGCTACCTGCAGAACAAGCAGCTAAGCTTAGAAGGGAGGGCTACCACCCCTACAAGCAACCCCTGCAGCCAGCCGCCTCAAGCGCGCATCGAACCCGCACCCTCCTACCTCCAAGATGACTGGCCAATCAACAGCTCATTCATCATTCCATGCCCATCAGCGCGTGTATAAAAGACAAAATTTTTGCCACAGTTAACTATTGAAGTGTTCTTGTGACCACGCTCGCGCCTCGCTGCGCCGGCTGATACAACACACTCAAACTCCAGCAGATTTCTCTGCTTCTGCTAAGCTTATCTGCTACTTGTTTTTACAACTTTCTCTTGTCGAGAAGAAGAGGGTTCCTGCGTCTGCTGCCCTTCGACGGAACCCGTCTGTGAGAAGTCGCCCGTCGCGTGAGAGAGAGTGAAAGAGACAGCCGCAGCACAAGCCAGCAAGACGTCAAGCCGAGCCTACGTCAACAGCGTTGACCTCTCCATGGGCACTAGCGCTTTTCTGATGCTGCTTTATCTACCGCCCTTCTCACGGCAATAACGTCTTGGGACAGGGTGGTTTTATTGTTCTTTTTGAGCAGTAAAACCCAGTTAAAACAGACCTCCCCTTTTTGACTGCTTTAACTCTTCACTCCCTGCTCCTTTCTTTTACCCACTCCCAATTCATTTCTTTTAGAGTATACTGCATTTTGGGTCTGTAAAGTAAGTAAACTCGGAGACCGGCAAGCTAACCGCCAGTGGTGGGACAGCACTACACTAGGCAGGTCTCTCAGAAAGGAGGTTCGCCACACCGGCTTCCGCCACCAGCTTGTAACCTGTGCCCAGAAATTGTGGTTTGCGTTGGGGAGCTCGAATTCCGTGCGGGAAACAGCGGCTAGGATAGCTGCCATGCTTTGCATTGGACTCAATAAGTTCCTCAACATTAGATGCGTCATCTGGACTCCCGAGTCATATTTCTTTTGCTAAACCTGTTGGCCTTATAGAGCCCATATAGGTTGCAGGCGCAGTTACTCAGGACACCCACTCTCCTTTCAAGTAACGTCTCTGACTTTTTCTCCAAAGGTAAACTCTTTCCAGTGTCAATTAACTCAGTAACTGGAACTTCTTCTTGTGTTTAACTTAATCATCGGTTACCACTCGTTAAACAGCAGTTTTGAGTTATACATAACTTTAGATACACAAAACACTGCTAACCACCACTTAAAATTTAATTAGATGCTAATCGGTACAAAATCAGACATTGCGAAACCGGCCGTTAATAAGGCCTTCAATGTGTAGCACAAAGAATATAATTCTGCTTTAAATATTAGCAATAAACTACACAGCCTTCTTTTAGAAGTAATATCCTCCAAATTAAGCTAGTAGATAATGAAAACTTGTTGCTTCTACTTGCCTTATTACTAACAAAAGTAATGCAAGTCCTGGTATCTACCAAACTCGTTATACTGGCGGGAAAATGTTACATAGTAGGGTCACAACATCAGCCTTCCACTAACCTCTATGCCCAAGTTATCGTGAAGCACACAGGTGTCCTGGCACCGTGGTATTTTTCCAAAAATGACCAGGTCCTGATGAAGTATCTGCTAGATGACTTAGGGAACATGTTCCTAGATGATTATTCGTGCTGTGCAGTATAATTGTCCTGCGACAATCTGTTACATAGGTATGCCTGAGTCCTCAATGTGGCCCTTCTTCGGCTGCAGATATGACTTTGCTCTCTAAACAGTGCACGCCTCGTACCTCAACTGTATTCACTGGCTACAATTATTTCAGTTACGTGGCTCATTTACTTCACACTTTGCGGTAATAACTACTAAAATTAAAATTATTTAGCTACTAATTGCTTAGCCTTTAGCCTTTTGACAGTACTCAGATTACTCTCTGTCAACTTTATAAAGTTCAGACAGTCTGACCACTATGTTGGAAACTAGTTAACACGTAACCCAGTTAAGAGGTAGTCTAACATCACCCTACTTGTGACTTCCCCGTCAGTCACTCCATCTTCCTTGTTGGTTACCCGGCAACGACTCTCTCGCGCTAGGCATGCAGACATCCTTGCATTAGTGTTTCCTACTGGTGACCGGCTCAACTAAATACAGTATGTCCGTAAAGTCATGGTGCACTTTTGACCGGTCACAGGAAATCAACAAAACAAGATAGATATGGGAAATCTTCACCAAATGAAAAGAAAACTCACCAAGTTTTGTTCAGTGCAGTTTAATGTGGCTTCCATTTGTTGCCCTACACAAATCTAAACAATATTCATGTTCGTCCTACACATGTTTAAGGATGTCCAGTGTAACAGAGTGAAAAAGTCTGTTTTAAATTATTAATATCATTGATACGTTCACTGTACACTAGTTACTTCACATAACTCTACGAGAAAAGTCTAAGAGCGTCACATCTGGGAATTATGGTGGCCATGGCTTGACAGAACCCCTGCCTATCCACGGCTGGGGGAATATTGTATCCAGAAACTCACAAACAGTAGTGGCATAGTGTGGAGCAGCGCCATCATGATGAAAGATGACACCTGTAAATTGTGGCACTGCATACAGTTTCAACATGTCAAGATTGTTGGTTGCAGTCGCAGTCTACTCCGCAAAAAGAAACAGGGTCTATCAATTTATCATGTATCAGGCCACACCACACGTTCACTTTAGGGGTGTTACGTTCATACTCAACGTAGGCACTAGGATTTTCAGCAGCCCATACTTGGATGTTATGGAGATGAACATGTCCACAGACATGGAATGTCGCCTTATCACTAAAACACTATCTTCTGCAGAAATTGTTCATCTTTGTCCATGTTGTGATGGATATCTGTAGGAAATGTGAATAGTTTGGGTCTATTCGCTGGTTTGATAGCTTACAACCGCTGCAATTTGTAACCTGAAAAATGTAGACATTTCTAGAACACTGCATGAACTGCAGTGTTGCACAGGTGTAGTTGTTGAGCACTTGCACACACAGATTGTTATGGCTTCGTAGGTAGCTTTTCCTTATAGCTTCTACAGACTCTTCACTTAACTGATGGTCTACCAGAGCTTGGTTTGTCCAACAAACTGCCAGTATCCTTCAACTGCTTATCTCACCAAGTAATGCTATTCTAATGTGGTGGTGCTTCATTGTACATGCGACGATATTCACGTTGCACTTGGTCATGGATTCAAATTTGGCAAGCCACAGAATACGCTGAACTTTCCTGTGTATCGTCCACTAATTGACTGGCGTGGGCGTGTGCTGATCCGCTGGTGCACAGTTCATGGTGCTGCGTCATCTCTTGTATATATCATACTACAGATACTTCGAGAGTTTTCCTTGTATTTGGTGCAGGTTTCTTATTTCTATCTTCTTTTGTCGCTTTCCTGCGACCTGTCAAGTGTCCGTGACTTTACGGACATAATGTATAATAATTTTACAATATGAAATATGAGATGTGTATTAATAACATTTTTCACTATTATTCAGGCATGAATACAAATAAAAAACATCAATTGAAATGGTAATTAAAGTTGCTGCTACATGAGCCGGCACACGTTAAAGAGCAGTATTCATTGTTACTGAAATGTCGCAAGCAAGTGCTACCAATCTGGAGATATTTTACCTCCCTAAAGCTGGTTTTACACGACGCAATTTATTTCTCGCACAGCTCCTTGCATGCAATCGCTCGTGCAATAATTGCATGCAATCTTTCATAGGCCATTTACACAGCGCAATTTCCCCAAGCAATATACATGCAATTTGTTTTCTTCCCGCCAAAATTTTAGAACAAATGGTTAACCTAAAAGTACATGATGTAGGCTACACTTGCAGTGATGGAAATGTTATCTGGCAAAATTTAAAATAATTGTGAACCATGTAGGAACTTGGTTTTTTAATTTCTTCAGTGGCACGGTAGTCTTTTCCCGGACTTCCGATACAGACGCGGCCACCGCCTATAATACATTCTCGCATAAATGTTTGTTGTGATAATTTAGTGATTTTGTATTATAGTGTGCTGGACATTGTTTTGTATTCATCCAAAAACTGCGAAAAAACACTCTGGTGTCGATTCCATGTTTGTATCGTGTTTGTTGTTTTTGTTTATACCCACAACTACGTGCATACATTTACTTCAGAGAATGGCCAATCACATTGCTTGTTCCACGCAACTTGCACCGAAATATAGAGCATGTTCTATTCCCGAGATTGCACCGCCGCTTGCATTGCATGTGAGGTTCCAAGAATTGTGTGTCTGAGCTGCAATGCAATATCAGCATATTGCGTGGAAATTGCATGCACATTGCGTCGTGTAAAACCAGCTTAAGTAATTATAAATATTGACATTATTGCAGTATTGTATGTAGTTAATTTTGCATGCACAGTGATAAAGTGAGATGAAGGTGGGATATTGTAGTGTTTTGTTGTGTTTGCATAGTTGATAATGTTAGTTATCTTGAAAGTATTTCTAATAGTTACCTTGAAAGTATTTCTAATGTATGTATTGTGCATGAACTTGCAGGTGACAGAGGCTGATGTGAAGAAGTATTTTTCCAAGTATGGGCAAGTTAGCGAAGTGCAGCTGCCTCGGCGTGATGATGGAACAATAGTTGGCTGTGGGTTTGTCCAGTTCCCAAAGAGGATGCAGGCCGCCAAGGCAGTGGCTGACACCAATGGCAGGGAGTTTATGGGTCAGTACGCATGCAGAGCTTTGCTTTCATTGTTACATGCTAGTGCTGTGGCCTTCAACCGGCGCACTACTCAATCACCCAAATTGCATAAATTACACAAGGATATTGACTGAACGTAATCATTACCGAGGTCGTTGACAATCTTTAAGTTAGGCAGATGATGTCATGCAGCCTTTGGGTTATTAGTTTCCTCTCTCGCAAGACAAGACATATAGTAGTTTCCTTCAAAACACGACAATAGAATGAAGTGCTGTATGGAGGTTGGATAACAAAGACCATGAACCCACAAGCATATCAGCAGTATTTTCTAAATGTTTCACCAACAGAAAGAAAACGAACGTGATTTGAAATTGGCTTCATTAATTACAATTTATTTCTTTGTTTAATCAATAGTACATGTTGGGGGAATATTAAAATTTATTGAGGGGGAGGATCTAAATAATTATTTTGTTGTTTCATGGACCTTTATTTTGTGTTTCTTCCCTTCTATTTTCTCATCACCTTTTTTCTTTAAATCTCACCAGGTCCTATCGTATCTTCCTTGTCTCTTTCATCATCTTAAGCCAAGCAGTGCTATTCTTCCTAATGATGACCTATGCACGTGATTGCTACCTCCAAATTGTGTGACCCTACAGGGTGCCTTTGTTAGTAACAGTTTAGTGAACCCTTCTCACTGACCCTGCAGTCAAATCTAGGTGCGGAGCCTGTATCCATATACATGTTCACCCATGTAGCACCACCTGGTGCCGTACTTGCAGGGGTGGTTGTCATGGCCGCTCTGCCCATGCATATAAACCTGCTGAAACGTGTTACTGCTGTAAGGTGAATGCCTCTGCAATCAACCACAAGTCTCCTGAAGGAGCATCAATGTGGTTTGTCTATAGTGGGGAGCCTGGGATGTTATCCCAGGTAGTGGAATAAGTCTGGCCTCGCTCAGGATGCATAATCTAGCCCCATTGTACACTTCAGTATGCTACTGGGGCAGTGAATAGCAGCAAAGGATAGCCGCTTCTATGTGCTGCTTACATCTGAGGGATTTAAGTCCTTCTCCCAAAGCGTGAGGTTTTTGAACTACTGGCTTCTTTTCTATTCCCCTGTTCTTCCCCTTCAGAACAGCAGGTTGATTCCGACGGTTCTCAGTTGGTAGTGGGGGGCAAGGGGCTTTTCACAATTACTTCAAAAAAGCACTGTAATGGGTGGCTCCCTCAAAAGTTGAAACAAAAGACAACGGAGTGATGCAGGAACCAGTTTGGATAGTGACTTGGATTTTTGTCGGGGGGAAAAAGTTACCAATGCTATTGTTTCTTTAAAGGTCTCGAAGGGCACACATTTGAGAAAGTGTCATACTTTGAGCTCCATAAACTTATTGATGGTGCTGCAGGTGGTGCAGTCAAGGACTGCAAGAAAAAAAAAAAAACTGGACTGAATAATTGTTTGTAGAGACTTAAAATGCTGCCGAGTATTTGTGGGCTGCAAGCAATGAAGGTCTTCAGAAAGCAAGCTAAATAGTTCCTTGTTGAAGTTAACGTCCCATCCCACTCTTAAGTTCAGCTAGGGTGTCATCGGCTGTCCAGACTCATTCGGTGCCCCTGACTCAGAATTACTGCAGGATCTTTGGACACACTCACGTTCGTAGAGTTACAAAAAATTTGATCGTGTCCTGTTACCGACCACCATAATCTTTTTGACATTTAGTACCCCTGTAGCCCAGCTGCATAGAAGGTTGGCTATTTGAATATGTGTGTCAAGCAGTTTATTCCTTCACGATTTAGATGGTGCAACTGTCAGAGAGGAACTGTCATTTGTTGGGCAATTGCAAATCACCTGCAATATGCCCGAAATGTGCCAAACCAGTACGCCCTGACAATGCAAAGTCAATACTTTGACGTGTGTCAACTGTCAAGGTCAACATACAGTATGGTCGGTCGAAGGAATGCCTTGTTTTGTAAGAGAAGCATAGCATACAGACCTATACAGGATGCGTATACGCAATCTGTAGATGTGGTGAGGAGCCAAAAAAGGTTCAGACAAAGTAGACCGCAACAGCTGGGGCTCAATTTTAAAACTTCCTAACTAACATGTTCCATTTAATACAAGCCAACAAGCTTAGTCAAAATTGATTCGTAAATTGGATCCGCCATCATGTCAGGATAGTCCAGCAAAGTCAACAACACCTCTGAGCATTTGTGCTACTCCTGCCTCTAGCAATAACAGTGTTATCTTTTCACCACCTAGCTAACCATGCCTCTAAGGAGTCAACACTGTGGATTCTGTAGCTGACGGTGGTGATGGTTCCAGCTTTAATAAAACACCTCTGGGCAGTTGTGCTGCTCCTGCCTCTAGCAATAATAGTGCTATCTCTTCACCACCTAGCTAACCATGCCTCTAAGGAGTCAACACTGTGGATTCTGTAGCTGACGGTGGTGATGGTTCCAGCTTTAATAAAACACCTCTGGGCAGTTGTGCAGTTCCTGCC
>PNEQ01050640.1:0-31421 GCA_003012365.1 Medauroidea extradentata
CACTGGCTTGTTGTCGCCAGGTTGCCTGCCTACCCCTGTTACTTTGGTGCACCATTGCAGGTATAAGGATGCATTTCCGGACATGGGTTCCTTAATCAAATATGTTCCAAACATGCACATCTACCATCCCTATCAATTTGTAACACTTATTCTTGGCCACCCTGTATATATATATATATATATATATATATATATATATGTCTGTGTACTTAACAGCACAGGTGGTGCCAGGAACGTTGTTACAACGTACAATGTACCAAGATGGTTACAGAGTCCATTGACATGTTGCCTACACGTGCCAGAAATGTTACGTGGGCAATGTTGCAGACGGTACTTCGCAGTATGTTTCCTGCACGTGCCAGAAACGTTACACGAGTAACGTTGACTATAGGTAGAGAGGTACGTGAATTTTGCGGATTCATTGACCTGCAGGCTAGACTCGACATATATCTACGTACTGAAGCAGACTTGGACGGTTTATTCGCTGCTCGCTGCTACAGTAGTATGAAATTTTAATGGGCCTGCATTAGATGCTTCTCTATAACTGGCTTGCAGCCTTCCAGGAGGTGCCAAAGAAGTTATGCGCCAACTGCGAACTAGACATAATCCTACACAAGTTTGAATTTTAGTTTGTCCTCAAATGAATCCGCGAAATTCACGTACCTCTAACTATAGGACCTCGCAGCACATTGCCTGCGCGTACCAGAAATGTTACAGTTGTAACTTTCCCCACCATATCAGTTAGTTTCATTACCGACCAACATATGCCATACATACATAATGATAATTGTTTTATATTAACATGTACAAATAATTAAAAATGCTATGTTTCACGTGACCTATTATAGGATCCCATTTACTATATTTTAAAAATCTTAAAATTCAAAAATACCATTTAAACTTGTGAAACCATTTAGTATTCACTTAATTATGGCAGGGATGGTTACAATAATCGTTTATTTAAGTATCAGAGATAGTGTGATATTTTTCGTATTAGTGATTGTGCATCTATACGCTCGATAACAATACTAACATTAGAAATTTTTGTAATCACATTTCGTCATCATTCTGATATTAAGCAATGATATTTTAAATATTTGTACTTTGCGCAAAGGTGTATGGAAGTTAAAAAAAATTGATCTAGAATTTTGGAAATAAGGCTGTTCATGTTATAACAATGTGTTAGTCATGTGCTTGCGACATCCAGTAAAGTGCTAGCGGTGTGCAGGCAACGTTCTGGCGATGTGCTGGCAACGTTCTGGCGATGTGCAGGCAAGTGCTAGCGATGTGCAGGCAATGAGCTGGTGACATGCGAGCAATGTGCTAGAGATGTGCAGGCAACGTTCTGGCAACCTGCAGACAACGTGCTAGCGATGTGCAGGCAATATGCTGGTGATGTGCAGGCAACGTGCTAACGATATGCAGGCAATGTGCTGGCGATGTGCAGGCAATGTGCAGACAATGTACGGTTGTACGTGCAGGCAACGTGATAGCGATGTGAAGGCAACATATTGGCAACGTGCTAGCGATGTGCAGGCAACATGCTAGCGATGTGCAGGCAACATGCTAGCGATGTGCAGGCAATGTGCTGGTGACATGCAAGCTATATGCTAGCGATGTGCAGGCACGTGCTAGCGATGTGCAGGCAATGAGCTGGTGACATGTGAGCAATGTGCTAGAAATGTGCAGGCAACGTTCTGGCAACCTGCAGACAACGTGCTAGCGATGTGCAGGCAATATGCTGGTGATGTGCAGGCAACGTGCTAACGATGTGCAGGCAATGTGCTGGCGATGTGCAGGCAATGTGCTGGCGATGTGCAGGCAATGTGCTGGCGATGTGCAGACAATTTACGGTTGTACGTGCAGGCAACGTGATAGCGATGTGAAGGCAACGTGTTGGCAACATGCTAGCGATGTGCAGCCAACGTGTTGGCGATGTGCAGCCAACGTGTTGGCGACGTGCAGGCAGCATGCTAGCGATGTGCAGGCAACATGCTAGCGATGTGCAGGCAATGTACGGTTGTACATGCAGGCAACGTGATAGCGATGTGAAGGCAACGTGTTGGCAACGTGCTAGCGATGTGCAGGCAACATGCTAGCGATGTGCAGGCAATGTGCTGGTGACATGCAAGCTATATGATAGCGATGTGCAGGCAACGTGCTAGCGATGTGCAGGCAATGTGCTGGTGACATGCAAGCAATGTGCTAGCGATGTGCAGGCAACGTGCTGGCGACGTGCAGACAACGTGATAGCGATGTGAATGCAACGTGCTGGCAACATGCGAGCGATGTGCAGCCAACGTGTTGGCGACGTGCAGGCAGCATGCTAGCGATGTGCAGGCAACGTACTGGCGACATGCAGTGAACGTGCTAGCGATGTGCAGCCAACGTGCTGTTGTGACGTGCATGCAACATTACAATGTAAAGTTGCCTGCCTGAGATGTTGACATGTTTCCTACATCTATTCTGCCCAAGCGCGTGGCATCCTGGCACATTGTGGCAATGTTACCATGTTACAGTGTGATGTGCAGGCAACATTGCTGTGCTGTTAGGGATACTGAGTGCTCTCACTTCATATTTCACTAATGGAGGGAATTATTCAATTAGAAGGCTGTTTTTCAATATTTTGTGGTATGGCTTCATACGAGGTAATGATTTGAGAACTTTGTTGCCATACTTCCAAAACAGAGTACGAAATTGCCTTGTTAGATTACTCTGAGTAAATGGGTAACAGGTACTCTAGATTAAATATAACAGTGTTTGCCTACCATCGAGTGAATATCAATATAACAATTTTAAAATCTCTGTTACTATTTCCTCTATTATATTTGCCCCCACCCCCAAAAATTGGTTTCAGATTTGAAACATTCTCTATCGTTGCGGTGAAGATATTCGACAATTGTTAGTAGGCCATCTGGTTTTATTGCTGAGGTAACGTGTTCTCTGTGGAAAGACTCGTTAAAACTGAGCATAAAAGTATATTGGAATGAGCTATAGATATCGCGAAGAGGCAACTTCTTACATACAGCACGCCAGTCTAATTTTTACGTTTGCAAACGTTTACAAAATTTCTATATGTTGATGTTACCTATTTCCATAAGAACACATTTTTCTCCATTGGTACTCGGTTATAAAAATTTCTGGTGTATCTGTGAATAAAAATTTAGAACGCGAATTGTGTCAATAACCTGATAAGCCTTTTGCTACACCACTTTCATATAGGTTTTTACGAAGTTTGTTAATAAAGTGTCAGGAATTGTAGATATAGCCTATGTTTAGTGTTTCCTAGTGCTTTATGTGGTAGTAGACGTATTGTACATCTTTAATAGGCTGGTTAACGTCTTTGCTTTAGATTTATCAGAGCCAATGTGTGTGTAATGATTCCCACATTTAAAAAAATATTTTACAATTGAACTTAAGCTTTGTTTAAAAGTTACCGGGATTAGGGAAAATATTAAATATTTGGATTCAGGTGTTCTATAGATGGCAATGTCTAGGAAATTATATTTTTCCTGCTAACAACAATATCAAAATTTTCAATCTAAATTTTTGGTACTACTTAGTCTACGGCTGTGTTCAAATTGAACCATACTTTTTGCGAGTTCACGTAAAGCTCCATATTACATTACATTCTAAAATTACAAGCTAGCACGTAATAGCCAAGTTAATGTGCCTGTTTTCTTACAACCAGTGGTTTAATGCAATATTGTATGTAAATTATAACATTTACAACACTATTTCTGGTAGAAGTGACTACTTTATCCATTACTACGGTTCTTTACACAAGAAAAATTCCATGTTGACATTTTATAGGCAAAGTTTACGCCTAAATAAGTATAGAATTTTTTAGATAATTTTCTTGTTTGTTTTGTTTTAGGTTTTGGCGCAGCCTTTGTGAAGATTTATGCCTTAGTTTTATTGTGAAATATTATGTTTAGTAATTTTTGTACTCCGGCATTTAGATTTGTATAAGATACAATAATTAGCTACACATAACAAGAAGTAACTAACTATTTACTACAACAGCCTATTCTAACGAAGTGTCTATCACTATTTACTTTTAAAATTAAGAAACAGTAAAAAAATTTCGTCTGTGAATTAGCAACAAGCATGAAAAGTTCTTATATTTTACCATTAAGAAAGAACTTCAAAATTATAGGTTTTAAATGTCTGTCCTGTATAATATCGAGTTTTCTTTAAACATTACGCAACGCTTTCATTTAAGAAAATTCTAGCAGACTTAGAGCAGTGCTTGGTGTGCCATTTCACTGGAAAAATTGACGAAAATTATGTTTTTATTTGTTGTGAAGATTACGAATAATAAAAAATGTCCGATATTAAAATTGATAATATTAAGTGGTTAATACGTTGTGAAGAGTTAGAAAACAGTTAAATAGGAATATTTTGAGTGAGAGAATTTTCTTGGTATGTGTTTCTTTCACTAGTAGGAAATAAACAGTACAAAACAGTCACATTTATATTAAGTGTATTCAGCCAGCCGATACAATAATATTATTATAACACAATCAAATGTAAACTAGTGTTTCCAATTATTTGTAATTAAAACGCCAAACATGTTTATATTTACAAGCTGATGCTTAGAAAATTTCTTCCACCACGTGTAGGTAGAACATGTTCATAACCATTAAAAAATTGTTTGTCACATTTACTAACATTTTACATACTTTTTAACACCACGTCCTTGATACAAAATTGTAATGCTTAAATGTGTTTTTGATTGTAGTTTTCTGTAAATGCTAGGAAAAAATGATTTTATACTTCACAGCAAAGCTTTAGGTTTTCCATTAATGTCACAATACTGTGCCTGACATAAGAGGGAAGCTGTGTAGTGAAATACATCATTGTAACTATATTTTTTCAATGCGTCATATTATTGAAAACATTAATTAGACGCATTTTATAACTGATGTCAACTGGTATACTGTACCAATTAATGAAACAAAACGTGAGCGATGCGAAGTGGAAATTATTTCTGAATTGTTAAGTGATGGTAACCTTAATTTATGAAAATAAATTTTAATATAATCGAAAATTCGATCTCATTTCAAAATAAACAGAACATATTTTAGAAAATTATCTGGTATAAAGAAATTACAACACGCATTTTACATGTAATCAAATATATTTTTTTTTTTTACCCAGTAGCTTATCAGTATCGTTTACAAAAGTTATATAACACGAATAATTACAATACCAACCACTCTCCACCATGTTGTCATAAGTAAATGCGGAATTAATTTTTAAGATTGAATACAACTTCTCTCTACAATATCTCAAGTCTCTTTATCCAGGTACTCTTCTGGAAGTTTTCTATTTTTTATTATAGAAGCGTAAACCTTCGAAGAATCCTTGGCAGTTCTTGGTCTTTCAGGATCACTGAAATCCACATGATACAGTCCGAACTTCGCTCTGAAAGGAAATAAACTCACGTTAATGCAAAATACCTTTCTTGTCCATACATAAGGAAAGAGTAACAAAATAAATATGTTATATTTTATTTATATGACGATAAAGATAAAATAGGTGTCGACGTCTAGAATACTGTTACCTGAATACTGGAATGGGAATGTTTTAGCTTAAGGAACTCCCAAGTTCTTGAAAGGAAATAATAGGGAATACATTACCGTTTAACACGATAACTGCTTCCTTAAATTTCTTGGAATCAATATGATGTAATAATGTTAATAAATCTCAGTTCAGACACATTTCTTGCTAACATTGAAAGCAAATAACTTTTTCTGTAGGATGAATTTTTAACTAAGATGTTTTACACAAATGTCATGTGAAATTTTATCCAAAAGATATTATAAAATATTGCTACATGATTCGTTCCTTTGATTTAAATACATGTTCAGGACATTCATTTGTACAGTACGAGCTAAGTACGGCTGAACTACCAACCTAAAATAAAACTAAAATATCATAAATGCTTACTTTTCGTGGTGACCATTTTCTTAAGGCTTGTCCTGCTCTTATTTTATAATCTTATTACAAATATGTGCCACGTAAAGAATAACTAAGCAAGACATATAATATCTTCCGATCAGTATTTGTGTGAAATAAATAAATTTCACTGAAAACTCAGATACTTTCTATTTGCTTAAGGTGAAACATTGGACACGCAGTGTAAATAGGCGTTTCTCGTTACTCTGTCACATTTTAGTCGTATTCAAAGATCAGTATATTTAGCTCTTATATGTAGGGTTGTGTATATTTACACACACGTTTACTTTAATTATTTTGTGTTTTACATTACAACACTGTTTAATATGGCTTCCAATGTTAAAATATGCTAACCGCACGCTGAGAAAATTAATGTAACTAAATGTGTGTTTACAAATCAGACTATAAAACCAATTGTTTGAAAATTGGTTTAAGTTTAGCTTAAATGTTTATTTCACTATATTTTTCTTCCTTGAAGTTGTCATATTGCGTTTTCGTTTTCTTTCTATGTTAACTACCACCAACATAACATGCAAGTATGGCCGTGGCACTATTTTGTCTAATTTATTTGCAAATGAAAAATTACTCCAAGTAAAAAATAATTAAAGCCCTTCATGTTTATTCAAGATTAGGGTGGTAGATAAATAATCGCTAAAATATTATTTTAAATCTACATGATTTGTACGTCAATATGGAAAAAATAAGACCCAGTATACTTACGTAATTATATTAGCCAGATTCACGAGGAAAAATTAACCCAGAATGATGCATTTTGTGAGCGTAATACGTTCTGCAGCAATTCGATGTGCGGGATTTCGACGTCACGGGTTATTATTCAGAAATGCATTACTCGAGAAAAATTTTTGATAAAAAATTTTGTAAAATCTATTGTCAATTTTTTTTCTTTGCAAATTGGCTTCGTAACACCTAAATTTTTAAAAATATTCTTTTAGCGCTGCATTGGGCACCATATACCCTTAAATGTGAAGTTCTGCATTTTTACTGCAATGACGAAGTCGAAGTCGTACGGTATTTTTATTATTTATTTTACTTAAGCATATCATTGATTGGATTCAGCTTGTCAAAATATACATTGGATACAATTGTATTGCACACAATATAGGCTACACTACATACAATTTGAAATAAGTTTTTAACGTATTGTAAAAATAGATAATTTAGTTTAGATATAAATATATAGATTGTAGTTATCACATAAAAATCAAACAGTTTATTAGATACAATTAAATACAAGGGGCCGTGGTGGCCGAATGATCAGACCATTCGCCTCCTACCAAGGTGATCTGGGTTCGATTCCCAGCGGGGTTGATCCCGGATTTTCACACGTGGGAATCGTGCCGAACGGCGCCGTTTGTCGGCGGATTTTCTCGGAGATCTCCCGTTTCCTCCACCCCTTCTTTCCGGTACTGCTACATACTCCCCACATGTCACCCCTCACCAGCGCTAAAGATGTCGATGTTTAAGAGCTGACAAAAGTCTCTCGCTCACTCAAAACTACAACTTCATCTGTTGTCTTATTTTACATTCGCTGCATGTATAATTTAACTCTGTGATGGCACAATTCTGCTGGCTTAAATGTACACACAGGTTTAAAATTTCGTAAAATTATTTCAGATGATTTAACTAAAATATTGAGACAAAACCGTATTTGGCTTGGGCCAAACCGTTATGAGATCACAGTTATTTTCTTAACATTCTTCTTGAACAGAAGATAAGTAATTTATGTGTTGTCGTAACATAAAAAAGTATTTATTAATAAATAACATTTGCAGACTAACTACAAAGCTTAGACCCAACAAACATTAAGTATATTTAATTTCAATATAATACTGTGTTTAAAACGTTTCATTTAGAATATACACCTTCACGACGAATCTTTAAGACAGTTCTGTTTTGCGTGCTCAAAATTATTGTTGCATATATTGATCCAATTTTTTATGTTGTTGCTTACCTTTTGATTTTACTACGGTAATAAATCATTTAGTCTTGTAACCTGGAAGTCAGGCATGGGGATCAGAAATAGACAAGATTGAGAACTGCTAGCTTCGGCCCCCGATGGTATGAGGGCAGCGCCGGCGTCAACTTTCCTGACAATTTTGTAAAATTTTGAATATATTCTGTCGCCATTTTTCGTAGAGGAGTTTATTTGCTATAAGAAGTTACGGTTTTGAGGTTTTAATGTAAAAGATTTCAAGTGTTTTCACGAAGATGTTATTGCAAAATTGATACCTGCGTGTTTAAATAGTTCGCTTAAGTTTGTGTGTTAGTAATGACTTGCAGCCGGATGAATATTTCGTAATCTCTTAGTTACATATGTACCAACTTGTGCATTTAATAATAGAAACAAACATATTTATTCTTATTTCAGATAGACGTTTGCCCAATGCTTGTTTGGAAAGAATTAGCTACAACGACTTTACTCTGAGTATTAGACTGTAGTAATTTCACTTCATTATTGGTGTAATGTTTACTAAGGGTTTTGTACAAATTTTCTTTTCCGACAAAAATAATATAATTATAGAAAAATACATGGTTGTCAATTTTGTGTAGCTTATTCCATTAAATAACAAATATCCTAAGTCCTCTGTAAAATAAAAGCTAGAGTCGAAACACAGAATTCATATATTTCAAGCATAGCTAAAAATGTTCAGTTTCGTTAAAGTTACATTAACAGCCGTTTTCAGGATTTTTTAAAATGAAATATCTGTGTGATAAAACAGAATCGATGAAAGTTCATTCAATTTATAGAATTAAAATCGATTATGTTGAGCACTCGGGACGACCTTATCGAAATGGCAACCGTCATATTTGTATGTAGCCATAAGTGGTTCAAATTGTTGGGAAATTATAAGGAAAGTTGCTGCCGGTGCTGCCCTCATACCAGCGAGTTCCGAATATACGAGCTCTCATTCTCGTCTAATTCAGTTTCCAAAGTTTGCAAACATTTATTACATAAATCGTTGTTGTGAAACAACTAGAACACACATAAATAATAAAGTAGGTAAAAAGCCACATAATAAATTCACTGGCGTAAGCGTAATCTGATAACAAGCAAACAAAACAACAAAAGACATATTATCATATGTGGCGGGAGAGAGCATTTTTCTAAGTAGTCGTACATTACATATCATGTTTTAGCACTAGGCTGGTAGCGCTTTGATGTACATTATACTTCACTGTGATATGCGAACCAGACGTATTTCTCAGAAATACATACGTTTAGTAAACACTGACGTGGCTTCTACACATTCATACACAAAAAATGTGTTTGTTACATACATTTTTAATTTTGTGATATATAAACATTATATATGCTTACGAGTAACCGCTTGCCCATTCCAAGTTGTCGATGATACTCCAAGCAGTGTGTCCAATCAGATTTACGTTGTCCAAGTAAACAGCGTCCAGTGCTGAAGCCAAGTAGTTCTGAAAGGCGTTAAAAAACTCATATTATTTGAACATTAAAGCCTGCAATGATTTTAGAATACTGACGTGCGTATTTTGGTAGATTTTTTTTTTTTTTCAATTTTTCTTTGTAACGTGAACTAAAACTTAAAATTATGGACAAATATAAAACATTCCAGTGTAATGCCACTGGTTGTAGACTTTCAGGACACTAAAATGTAAATGCCATTGATTTTTGCAAAGTTGTAAAGAAATAATAAATGAATAATACATAGCCTAGTTTTAAAACGAATCTAAGGACCTTATAAAAAGTAAATTCTTATTTATAGTTTTATGGTAAAATAGTTTACTATTGTGTTAAGTTCCAATCCGAACCGTTACAATTAACATCTACTTTTGATATGCAGTAACATGAGAAGCAGCAAATCATACAATATACATCCTCTTTTTTTTTTATAGGAAATTATAACTTTGAATTTCTAAGAATGTAACTCAAAGCAAAGAAAGCTGTTGCGTGTTTGCACGTTAAGGGATATCGAAAAGTATGATATTGAGCGGATGACTGGAATACTAAATCGTCAATAAAATATGCGCTACTCATCAAAATTCTCTGATATTTATTTTGGCGAGTAGGTATTTTATCAGCTGATGTTTATTTATTTACAACTATACGGTAAAAAAATTAAAAGCTTATTTTAGAAAAACAAGGGCTTCAAGCACAAAATTTACAAAAATTGAAAAATTGTAATACTTACAATATTTAATATGATAATATCTAGGCCTATATTATAACCGAATTTCAAAAAAATACTCGCATATTTCATTTGAAAATAAATTATAACATCCGTAAACCTCTCCCGCAGAGAGAGTGTGTGTGTGTGTGTGTATGTGCGATAAAATGTCAGTACATGAGCGACGCTGTGTTGTGATGCCATCAACCATCAACGTTTCAATGGTAATAAACCTATTCTGAATCTGTCTTTAGTTTCAATATCACTTTCATACATTATAAATATATGTCACTCAAAAGTGAACTCATCCAATCAAGACCGGGGTTGCGGTTGCTGAATGGTCAGACCATTCGCCTCCCACCTAGGCGATCCGGGTTCGATTCCCGGCGGGGTCAGACCCCGGAGTTTCTGATGTGGGAATCGTGCCGGAGGATACCGTAGGTTGGCGGGTTTTCTCGGGGATCTACGTTTTCTCGCCATTTCACTCCGGCGCTGCTCCATACTTACCTCATGTCACCGCTCACCAGCGCTAAAGACCTCGATGTTCAGCGCTGACCAAAATCTCTCAATCAATCAAAATCAATCAATCTAATCAAGACACATGTACTCTGAAATGAATAATTAATTGGTACTTACCACGTAGTACCGAGTCCTCATCGTGTCGTTAAGTTCTCCATAATCACACCAACCATTTTCAGTAATCAAAATAGGCACATTATTGTAATGCTTTGAAACCCAGTTTAGCATTTTTCTCAATGCGATTGGAGTGTACTGCAAAAATATATAAACATATTTGAATGGTACGTACACTGAAATATTATTGTTCACATCTTTAGTACAGACTGTAATGTTTTAATGTTATTCATCTAGTTAGACTCATAACAGTATATGTTACTCTATTAGCATAATAATTTGATTTATTTGTGTACATAACTACGTTTTTAAATTTATTTTAGTAGACAAAAATAATTGCGTCAATTCGAAACGCTTACTGTGTTATAATTATAAGCTGTATAGCTTTTATGATAATCATACATAACATTGAAACACAGGGTCTTATGAATGAAAGAGACTTATATTTAACAACCATGATCTGTATACACTCGGCAATTTTCGAGGATGTCTTAAGATTGTATTTAAATATCAATTTGTATTTAATTTCTACATCAATCTATTTAAACCAAACTTAAACTTACGTTTGTCTGAAATCAGAAAAAAATTGCATTGTAACTAAGCTATATACAAGAGAGTAACAATTGGATGGTGTTATGCAACAGTTGCAAAAGTGACAATTGCTA
Organism: Medauroidea extradentata; assembly: GCA_003012365.1. Classification (NCBI taxonomy): domain Eukaryota; kingdom Metazoa; phylum Arthropoda; class Insecta; order Phasmatodea; family Phasmatidae; genus Medauroidea; species Medauroidea extradentata. The sequence continues at coordinate 11,420 of PNEQ01050640.1, forward strand.
GTTAGGTATAATTTTATGCTTTGAAACTGCCGTGTAAAAATTATTTTAGTCCTAAGTCCTGAGGTTACAAATATAGGATTTATAGAACTGTTATAGTTTTTGCAAGACTGTTTAAAATCCGAAAAAAAACTTAATGACTATGTATAATTGACGTATTGCCTAGTGATGCATAATACCGTCCAGACTTAACACTGTCCAATTACCACGTTAGGGTCAGACTAGAGTTTCATGAACTTACCCGGAACCTATCAAGCGAGCCATGAGGCCAGCTAGGGTCCTTCTCCATAACCGGGTTCCCCATGTCATTAGCCATGCTGATTTCCGTGCTGTTGACGCTCGAGTTTGAAGCACTTACTAGGTCAGAAGTGTATAGGTTAAGTCCGAAGAAATCATGTGTGCCTATAAAATTAGCGTGATCTTTGTAACATTGTGAGACCATGTGTCCTCACTGTAAGAAAAAAAACTTTACACCAAGATTTAAACGGTTAAAGCCTTACATTAAATACATAGTAGCACTAGGTTCTGCTGTACGTTTTCATTTAAGAACGTGTTCTCATGCGCGTAGCGTTCCGAATGAATCGAGATTCAACGAGATATTCGTTAGTTATTGCAAGTAGTGCTGTATTATGACGATTATACGTCATTATGCATTTATGATAGCTAACCAAGATTACCTAGTAAAATTACGTCTTTATTTGAAAAATAAAACACAAACACATAAACATACCCACACACACAACTATTAATTTGAAAAATATGTTTTCGTACGGTCAACATTGGTTGTGTATTTACTGCATAGTTCCGTATGGAGTAAGTACAACGTAGAAATTTGCTATCGTAATAAATGAATTTGTTAAATTCAACACAATAGGAATGCCTGTTGATGGCAAGATAACATATGTATGCATTATCCAACACTAGAGACAATATTGAATGTGATTTTATGAAGTCGATCCGCCACTGCGGTACACATATCTTTATTGAAACTACTGATATAAATGAATGAACGAAAGTAGCTTAAATTGCGACTTAGCAACGTGTGATTTATTTGCAAAATGTAGGGATATAAATTTATATTGAATGTGAACTGTCCTCCATTCCTTACAATCTCCCTTCTTCTGAATTTTTTTATTTCGTGATTTCACATGTAACGAGGTGTTTAACCTGTAATACACGACCAGCTCTTAGATAGGCTAAATTCATATAAATATTTTGCACTGGCACTGAGTAAATCAGACGAATAAGTTTTACTGGTAATTATTAATGCTTATCATTTTGTAAATAGTTTGTGTGTGTTTAGTCATTTTCATATCTTACGAATTCTGAAAATTGTAATTGTGCATAGTAAACTGTTTTAAATTAATCTTTGCCAGCCACTGTGCACTAAAATATGTTTATTTTCCTTAATACAAATATATTTACAGCAATTTGGTTAGTTTTAAGAGAGTAATTATGATAAAAATGCGTTTTCTTTTATATGAAAGAAAAAATTTAGTGATGAAGTTAGGGACACAAAAATACATTTAAGCTTTGGTTAGGTGTTAAGCAAACATTATTTACCACGAGTTTAAAAAACCAAAAATTTATATTTGCAGCATTTAAAGTGGTGCACTGCGTATATACTAGAACTGTGTAAAACTAAAACATAGATTTTTCAAAATATGATTTCCAACTTACTATGTTATCTACTAAAATAACGGTAACAGTGTTGTTTGTATCACCTTGGATGTACTTGACCCAGTATTCTCCGAACTCAGGAAGTCTGGATCTATGAAACCCTTCAGCCTTGCTTTGTCTGGCGACCCTCTCTTTCATGACAGCAGGATAGTCGCCTTCCTTGCTGTAGATCGGGTGTGCGAACCATCCAAGCTACAAACAGTACCAGTGTGACTTTATTTAGGGTAACTAATGTAGCCTACTTATGTCTCGAATAGCTGCTTATTGTAGGCTGGTTTAGTCGGAATTCCAGCACAATACACATGCTGAGTAATGTGGATACTTACGGAAGATCTTTCAATTTACAGTAGGCAGAGCAGGTTATGCCAACTTGGGGAATATGTTCGTAAACAATAAAGATTGACAAAAATTTGTATGACTATTTTTAATGTAAGTTTATTCAAAAACATATATTATTTTTAGACAGATCGTGTTCACCCCATTATTGGTTTTATATGTTCTTAGATCTACAAATAAGTTGGATTTAAATAAATTTATTTTTATTTTATTACACTAGCAACAATTAACGCGGTGTTATTAGTGTTTAAGGCAATTGTCTACGAACATCACTAATTCCAAACCAGTTTTCCGAAATAATTGATAGTTTGAACGTATTTGTATTTCCGAGAGTGACAAGTTCATTGTGTCTGTGTGTTAACTTTTTATTAAAAGTCGACAGTATTTAATTAGCAGTAATGACTTATGAAGCAAATTTATTTTATTGAATTTGCCAATGTTTCAGTAAAATTTGAAGATCATTGTATTTGACTGAATTTAGTTTCTTTTCGTTGTCAAAAGATACCTACCACTATGTCGTTACACTAATTAAATAAATAATATGTTAGCAAACATTATCTAGTTTGGATTATTTAGGTCGTAGAGATATTTTATATAAATGAACATAGAAGTATAAGAAATGTGTTAGGTAAACAGTGTTGTAATAAGTTACTAAAGCATGCACTAAATTATTGCAATATACTATCGTTGTTGCACAATATTTTAAGAAATTAAAAACTATTTCTAATTATTTCGTATTGCATGTTAAGACAATTAAAATATCACGTGAACTGTAAGATTATAAGTTGACACTTTAGTCGAGATTAGATTCACAAGTATAGACCGTTTTTTCAGTTCTGTTTGATAAGATACCCTTAATTGATCACCTGTCTATGCATCAAACCTTGCTTGATGGTTTTGTAAAAGTGTGTAGATAAATGTATCCTTTCATATTCGGCATATCTTATTCGATTGTGTTAAAGTAATTAAGCGGTTAAGTGCAGATACTGCAATACCTTTTCGAATAAATAAATTACAATATTGCTTTACTTTAAGTTTAAATTCAGTTGTTTGCACTAAGTTGTTATTTGCTCTGGCCTTAGCTACAGATTATGTCACATAAGATAACACATTTCGTGTTGTGGTATAAATGTTCGAATAACTGCTAACTAGCCTAGAAAGTAAAGATTTATTTCGCAACTAGTTCCGGGAAATCTGAATTTTTTTCAGATATTGGATCCATGTGGGACTGCCAAAGTCCCTGCTTCCTTCCCACCTTGTACTCTCCCCCAACCAACCATCGGAAGTTCGCAAATGTTGACCTTCGCAGAATCCTTTGTAAATACGTAAAAAATAGTCAAAACTAGTAAATCCTAAGCGCTTTTCGTTCTTAAAGGCCCGTTCTTTGATTTCGTTAAAGAGAGTATTTTCTCTAATATTAATTATTAAGGCGTTAAAATATTTCAATCTTGAAGATTAAGTCGAAACGAGGAATTCTTTTATTGTAGATTTAAAATTTTTCAAAGGCAGGAAAATACTCCAAGTTAATTTTGTAGAAAACACTTTAAGTTTTAAAATATCAAGAAGTATATCAATTATCGCAGAGGAAGTGAAAAAGTGGGCTCATACGTGGCGGCTCGCGCACTTCGGCCTCCTACATCACGTAGCCTTTCGTATACGAAGTCCGTTCCCGTGAACATCTTAATTATTTATGAAATAATATAACTAGTTTTATACAGCTTTCGTGATGGTTTCAAATTAGCTTTTTAACCTACGAACGCAATTTTTTTTATTTGTCGGAAACACTGGTTTATGTACATACTATGTATAAGTAGACGCTAACATAAAGTTTGTGTACATGAACTAATTACCTGTAATATGCTGCCAGTTTTGGTTAGGGAGGGGGACCTTCTGTTACCTTAGGACCCGCGTATTTCGGTATGGCTAAAATCCGAAGTTGCCATAGTTATTGATTCCGTTATAAAATACAAGGTAAACTGAAATTGTGTTTATGAAATTACCCTTTTAGATGAAAACATTACGGACCACCCATCCACTTATAATATAAACGCAATATATACTTAATGTTTCAAAAATTCGTCCTTAAGTATTATACATTGATCTTCAAACATTGTTAACACTAATCGACATAAGAATTTCAATTCTTTCGACGAATTTTTGGAGAGTAAAGACACGATAAACCGTCAAAGTTTACACTCATAGCAGAACCACTTTGGCAAGATATTCTGAATTTTTAATTATCATCACATGGAGTCTTAAGGCTGCATGAAACAAGATAATGAAGGTCATCAAGGGAATGATGACTTTATGTAAAGAAATATCATTTAACAACGATGGTGTATGTGAAACTTAATAAGTCTTCAAAGTAAACGTTTAGTTGGACTGTTACACAATGTATACGACTGAATAACTATCGAGGATTCACTGTTATATGATTCGATGGATTAGCCACATATTTGCGACTAGCTTGAATCACTTCAATTTTCTTTCCAAGTAATTTCTGTTCTCCGAGAGAATCTCCCTTAGTATTTTTCATAGCTGTTTCATTCCAATTTCATAAGCTCTGTCAGATTTAACACTGCCATCTGAGGTAAATCCTGAAAGTGGTGCTACTAAATTTCCAGAATGTTTTTTTTTAAATGATTGGCCTTTATCATGAAATCAATTTCTCAAGGTCAGATTTGTCTCGTATAATGCGCTACTCCCGTAGCTCTACGTGCTATTGACAGAATGTAACTGAATTTTCAATAAACTCCTTAATAGTTTCCTGTACTCTTATGCAGAATGGAATCTCAAGAATCCATTTGGGCAAATTTGAATCTGTTATTTCACTGCCATCGTAAACCCTCCTATTGATTTGAATGTATCACCACGCATATTAACACGCTACATTCTGACTCATCATATAAAAGAATACTCGAGAAAGTACCAACGTCGCGTAAATGTCCAATATTTTTCGTGTCTTGTGGAAGTAGCTTATTACAGATAGAATATTTCATCGATAGAAAAACTAATGTTAAATAAGGAGATATCAACAATGCAGCAACTGACGAACATATAAATCTTTAACTTAGAAAGTTTTGAATCTTAATAATGATTGGTGAATATTTAAAATTAACAATACAATAATTAGAGGAGTTCGTAGGCAAGTTGTGTATACACACGTCACGTAGGCACTCACTTTCCCACTTCAACAACAATAACCTATGTACTCCTTGATATGTCATAAAAGTAATTTTAAAACTAAGAGTGTGTCCTACAAAATTTATTTGAAATATAATTTTTCATTCCACTTCATTTAAAGACCACAGAATACAAAGTACACATTCGGAACTAATGAAACACACTTTCTTTACGTTTGAGAATTAATAACGTGCAAATTATTTTCATTAGAGTAAATGTTGTCTTGAATGTAAACAAAGATCTGATATTTGAGAAGAAAAGGCGCTAGATAATTACTCGCGTATACTATTATTTACATATTTACAAGTAATTCTGTGAAGGCAACATTTCCATACACCCAAAACGAGGAGGGGTCTACAAAGGGACGACGCGGACTTATTGAGAAAAATTATTGTCTCATTTAGATTTAACCTACGACGAAAAATCCAATTTCCCGAAATTAGTTGAGGCAAAGAGCGACTTTTAGCATTTATATATATATATATACTTAAGTATTGTTTAATGGTAATGTCATAGTTTGCTAACTTCACCAAAACTGGACTTTGTTTAACGTAAAAAATTTGAAGGAATTTTTTTGCGAATTTTTAAAACAATATTTCCAACAAACTGACGCATAGTTACATGGGAAAGGGATGGTTACAACTTTAATTTTTCTATATAGTTATTTCAAGTATCACATCACAAATTTATTTATTTTACTATTGCCAACTTTGTTTTTGGTTGTTATACAATGATGTGGTTGTATATCCTCCGAAATATTTATAGAGAAAAAGGCAACTTTAAACATATTTCACTTGAAATAAGTCGTTTGCATTTTCAGATTTTATTCCTTCCGTTCAAGTTTTAAATTAATTCCACAAAAATATAACAATACTGTTGGGTGATTTTTAATCTGGTTTCGAACTCACTTTTACTACCCGAAATGTCACATTTGTGACACATAAATGACAAACATCCCTTAAACAACTTTTCATTAAACTTAATTAATTTCACAATCCTAAAGCATGGCTCCAGCAATCTTTATTTACTATATTTTGTGAACACTGGAAAAAGTGGGCGGAGTTTGAGTCTGACCGCCCTGACTGCAGCGCCTAACACACTCAACACACTCGGTAACTTGGTGAAATGCAGCCAAACAACAAGCAAAATACATTAGTAGATAGGCGAGCGTCCAGACCTGTACTTCTACGACCGTGCCCTGAAGTAAGTACACACGCGATGGTCAGAGGCGAGAGCTTCGACGCCCGGTGATCGGCTGTACGAGTGCCAATTCTACCCTTAATTAGCTGGCGCCTAGTCGGGAAATTGCATCTCGGTGTTACGCCGTGGTACAGTCAGTCGTAGCTCTTCACCGGAGTGATTATGCGTTACTGCCTGCACAACCGTCAAAGGGCCTCCCTATCTGCGCTTCAAACACGTTGCAGCGAGTTACGGCTATACTTTTTTTGACGGAACTATTTAACGCGCATTGTATTTGTATATCTACGAAAAAAACACAAACTTCAAACTATGTCTCTGTAGTTTTGAAAATTTGGCACGTTAATAGGAAACATCAATTTCGGGCTCATCAAAATGGCGAAAAATGGGTTTTCCAGACTACCAAATATGGAAAAATAACAACGGGATTTGAAAAAACAACTACAGAAACAAGCATTACACTTGGAACTATGATCCTCACAAATAAAATATTGTGGTCACCGCTTACAGTCACTTAGGAAAAAGGATAATAGTCTTGCACTGCACGCCAGCTGAGTGGCTTGCGCAGAGAGGCGATAATACATTACATACGTCGGTTAGTGGCAACCTTACCGCTCCTGCCTCACACTCTTAAACGCAGGCTATACAGGTAGGTCTCTTAAAATGTTACCTTAAAAATTTTTGAAGGACTAGTGGGGCATTTGTAAATAATAGTAATAATAATAATAATAATAATATAATTTGGCAAATCACCATTACAAGCGATAATACCATATCTTTTCAGCATACATTTTATCAAAGTGATAAAAACACTTTGTCAGAAATATGTCGTATAGCCGAAAAATGTTACATCTGTTTTTTAAATTTTGTGTATCAAAATCCAAAATTTTGGCGTATTTAATTAACATCTTCAGCGTTTATTATTTGACGTTCTCTTTGCAGCATTTAATTTTACTTACGGTAAACTGGAGATATCTTTCTGCTGCTTCGACATCAGCTGTCGAATTGGTTTTCGGCTTGGCGTAGCTTGTATTGAGAGTAATGCTGACCTTGCCTACGAAAATAAAAGTAATGTAGCTAATGTAATTTTCAAGAGGCACAAGTGACATCACAGACACCTAAATTGTTTGATATACTATTCAAATTATTTTATAACCTGAATATGAGTTCGTTATAAATTCTGTTTATTAAATTAAATGACATCTTTGATTTATTGATGTTTAAAGTTGTATGCTTACAGCCATTTCGAGTAACTTAATACAATTTCGGAGTAGTATTTACCTTAAATTTGTTCCCTTCAACTAATAAACACACTTCATGTTTAACAATATTATTCATTATTAATATAAGAGTACTCATTATATCTTTTATAATGTATTTGAATTCAAACTAGCGTAGTAATGCAACGTTTCCCTGCTCGGCACAAACTTATCCCAAATGACTGTATTAGTGTATAGTAGCTGACATAAAACATTTTAACAATGTTTTCCTGTGTACAAAATGAGAGTACCATACAGACTCTAAGTATTCAGTAATATTAGCTGCAGTAATAAAATTCTTTTCAATGTGTATGCGTTCATATGTGATGTGTAAATACCACTCTACGAATGTGTGTGTTGATGTGTGTGTATATATATGTGTATGTATGTGTGTGTATACATGCACATACTAATATGTGCCATATTAAAAATAAGAACTTGTGATAATATAACAACTACCTGAATATTTGAACGTTTAATCATTTTTAGTTATTCTACATTTTGTAATTCAGGACTAAAGAAGAGTTTGCAAAACTTCTTAAACTGTCCATAATTGTACATTACAAATAATTGAACCATTAAAAATAATACTTTCTGTGATTTCGTCAACAGACAATTTGTTTAATTAGTAAATGTAGAATGTCAGGAACAACTGTGGTACCTAAAATTATATTATACGTGACTTTACATTTTCATACTGTATTTTTGTTGTATACCAAAACGAAAAGGATATACCTAATTACGTTTACGTATGTGGATACATAAATGGCAGCAGCGAGATTAGTCTATTCAGACAAGATTAACTATAACCGTATTGATTAATAATTTCATAATATTTTATAACATTATTGTTGTGACGTGTGCAGTGATTGCCATTACCATGTATCAGCAGCAATAGCAATTAACTAGGATCATTTCAGGATATCAAAATAAACCAGTCATGCGACTATTCATTCTCCTTGGCATCATGTCACGAAGCCGATGGAACTACACATATACAGCAATAATCAATTGTACTGTATATGTATTAAGAAAACTAAAATTTGTATATTTCGTCTTAGTGGAGAGAGAAGGTGCAGCTTCTCGCTGGCAGCCCAACTCCTCACACCCACCTTACTTGTACCCCCTTAGCTGTTGGTGGAGAGGGGCGGAGTGCCGCCTTTAGAAATTAAGATACAAATGTTAAATAACGGTAATAAGTAGTATATAAAGAACTTTAGGATTAAGGGGACTCAGGGATAGTTATTGTCAAGTGTAATGAAGCAAAATCAATATGAAAATGAAATAAATGCGGTAATGGCAAGAATTTACTGTCCTCGAGAGGAGGGGCTGTTTTGAAAATCTGGTTCCTGATTGGCCCAAATAAACCAAAGCCTGAAGGACAAGTGGCGGGGGTTTTGACGCCATACAGGGAAAACGCGAGAGGGTTGAAGGGCAGAGAGAGAGAAAGAGAGAGATAGGAAGACGTGTGAGGACGACGGACCGGGGTGTTATCACCGGCGTCGACTCAAGCGTCGCGACGCGGAGTAGAGACAGAAATTGTAGAGCCAACTGACAAGGGACCGGGGTGTTACCGCCGCGCGTCGATTTGGGCGGCACGACGCATTAGGGTTGTAATAGAGTCACGTACGACTTGCTATCCGTCAAAACTAGGACTGACTGACTTTTATTTACTCTCGTAACAACATCACAAATTAAAATTAGTAAGACACATAAGATTCACCTTCGGGAGCGCCGATACATGGCGCACCAACCAAATGCCTAAATAACCACACGCCTTAGTCTCTTGTTCGAGCCGTGAGCGACGTAGCGGAAGAACGGACTTTCCGAACTGTGACTATGACGTGACATCGTCCTGGCCGAGACTCGCCTTGAGCTGTTGAGTACGCGCACGAACCTGAAGACTGCGAGAACTGAGACGCGAACCGCGGGTGCCGCGAACGAGAGTCGACACTGAGAAAAAAATTTTGTTGGTGCAATTGTTTGAACAGTCCAAATCATTTGTTTGTTTAGGGGCAACGGAATATTTGTTTGCTCGTACCAATTTATTTTGTTCCCTCAGTTTGTTTGAGGCAAATAGCTGTATTTTGCTAGCAGTACCAAATATTTAGTTGATCAGAAAAATATTTCGTTGCACATATGAAAGGCACATACCATATTTTAAGAACTAAAAAAAATTATATTCTACTAACTTAAAAAATTTATGAAATTTTAATACATTTAAAAAATTACGGCCGCGCCGGGATTTATACTTTACCCCTTCTTTACTCTTCTGGTCATGACCTAACCAACTTTTTTTTTTATCGAAATGTTTGGTACAATGGCAAGGCTAACGCCTCGCCACTGCACCAAGCATTCTCCCCCTTTAAGTTAGGTAATTAATGCATTCCCCAGTATCTTTGTATCGTGTAATTGTCGTTGTAATGGTAAGGTGTCATCTGGCACACAGACAAGACGAACACAAACACCCAGTCCTGAACCCGAGGAGGTGGTTGTAAATGTCATCTCCCCGGCCGGGAATCGAACCCGGGACCCTTGCCTCAGCAGCCAGGAGCGCTAACCACTGAGCCAAGTGGCCTGACTCCAACAGAGCTACGAACGATTCTGTGTTATTCATGTTGTTATTGGTATGAGAATAGTTGGTCCTAATATTAAATTACGATTACACTGCTTTATTTTCAAACATGTTTGTTTTCCGTCTGCGAAAAGGTAAACGACGTCAAATAATATTACCAATTTATTGCCGTGCACCGCAGCACAAAGATCGAGACGTGCAGCTGCGGTGTTTTTCAAGTTTATAGCATTTTCTTTTGTGATCGATCAAATTAACCACTTTGAAATTGTTATAATTAAAATTAAGATACTTGAATTATGCTGATTAACAGTTTAGACGTCCTACTTGTCGCACAAGCTTATATTTTGAAAGTTGAGGTATACAGTGTTGGCCATCTTATCGCTCTCATACACGCCAGATTGTCATATTCCACAAGTCAACCAAATGGATTTAGTTTCGCCAACAAAATCATTTAGTCCATCGAAAAAAAAAAAAATGTTGGTTCAAAGCACATCACTCATAACTAACAGTATTATTTTGTTGATAAGTTGTAACAAGTTGTTTGTTTACACAAAATATTTATTTGACATTCCTATAGTAACCAAATATACGTTTGGCACAAACAAAGTACGTTTAAATGAATAATTTGGTCGAGGTAAATAATTAAATTTGTTTGGAGGACTCCAAACTTGGTATTACCAACATAATATTGGTTAGCCGAAACAAACATCACCCAAACAAATATATGTAGTATAATGAAACAATTCTTTCACTCAGTGGACCGATGACTGAAAGAATGGACGACATCCCTGAACGAGCGACACCACGGAGAACGACACCGCGGAGAAGCGACATCAGCTGCCAGACTCGACGGCGGAGACTACAGCGACGGAGAGGTGCTGGGTGCCTAGTTTGGGCGATGAACAGTAGCCTCCTGCTTCCAGAGCTCGGTTAGCGCGAGGGTCTAAGACCAACTGAAGGCGCCATGTCAACCCATGCAGTTTGGTGAGCTAAGAACTCCGTTATTCTCTCAACTTTACAGAGCCACTGACGAGCTCATCAGAACCGACGGCTGCAGTTTGGTGCGTGGCCTATTCAGCACGTGCGACCCATATTTCATCTTCTATGGGCAAGGTGGTCTGTAAATATAAATTTATTGTATATATTTGTGTGCATGTTACGTATTAAGGGTCTCCTGACGGTATTCATATAACTTGGACTGGTCAGCTGAGGGTAATGTATCTTTAAGCATTCTCTATAGGGGCGAGAATAATGTGTTATCGGCGGACGAAGGTTCAGGGTCACCGGGCGGCGACATGGTTAGTAGCGGGGAAAATGGTGTGACGAGAGAGACAAGTCAGAGTTACGACAACAGTTTGCAGGTAGTAGAGGGTAGCCCGCAGAGCGAGTAAAATAATATTCAGAGTTTGATTATATTCCCGCATGCACTTTTCGAACGGCAAACCGAACAATTAAGGCAGCAGTTAGCAGAAATTATAGACACGATGAGGGAATACATAGGACAGGTTGGCGAGAAATCTCAGGTAGTTGAAGGTTGCCTCGAGAGGCGCGGAGAAGAGCGGTATGAGGCATTAGCAACGGAAATAAGCCGCGTTGTAGGTAAAATTGACAATCACGACCAGGTATTACGTAAGCAGGTAGATGAACAGAACGCCAGGGTAGTGTCACATCAGTTCGTCACAGATACACTCTCCCGGTGCCCTCACGATGCCGAACTGATTGACAACAGTGGTCACAATGAGTTACAAATTCTTAGGGACAAAAACAAGGACAGAATGCACACGTGAAGTGGGGCAGGGAAATCATAGAACAGCAAGCGAATGACCCCGCTATTGTCGCGATAAGGGGTGAGCTACACGATCGAGAGGATACACACCACGTCCGTTGTAAATTTCACGTACGAGGGGATGTAGTATTCCGTAAGTCACCAGATCGCCGTTGGCAGGCATGGGCGCGTCCGCCATGATAGAAGAGGAAATGTTAGAATTCCACGTTTGAATCGGCCATTTCGGTGCAAGAAAAACAATAGCGGCCCGTAAGGAGCATTGCTTCTTCCCGCGAATGCGCCATATAGCAAGAGAGAAATTATGTACTTGTGAAGTCTGCCAGGACGAAACACATAACGCACCCATTAAGGGCGTAGGACCCATAAAATTTTATTTTTTTATATTTGTGCCAAATACCGTTCAACTTTTGCACATCAGATAACATGTCATTTCCCCAAATAAAAAAAAATAGGCCCCATAGGTTTTGCAAAATAACTCATCAATGTCACGAAATGGCCATTACGGTGCAGCCAAAATAAAAAAAAGTAATTAACTAATGAATTCAAAATTACGGGAACTGAAAGTCAGTGTATCAATGCATTTCATGACTTGTTTGACAAAAGTTAGTTTTAAATATTTCAGTAGTAGCAGAAAGTCAAAGTTATGCAAAAATTTACTCATTTTCATCAATTTTTAAAAAATACAAAAATATATCGCTTTGTGTTTACAATAGTGTCTTGAAGTAGTTCACATCATTAAATATCGATATGAATTATCTTGTTTCTGCAATTTAATTATTTTTTATTATTTTGGTTACACCGCAACTGCCATTTTGTTACTTTGATAGATGATTATGCTAAAACTATGGGCCCTAATTGTTTTTATTCGGGGAAATGACATGTTATCTGATGTGTAAAAGTTGAACAGTGTTTGGCACAAATTAAACATTTTGAATTTTTACGGGTCCAACGTCCTTAAGGGGTAAGAGCAGAAGCGGGACAGCTACGGAGATATTAGAAGTGGTCATTCACGGACCGATGGTGACGGGCTACGGGGGTTTCAGAGCCATCTTGATAGCACTGGACGAATTTTATAAGCATGTCAAACTATACCGGATACGACGCGCAGTAGCCAGTACAGCCACGCCGAAAATAACTTCACAGTACTGTTAGGAAGTAGGGAATAAGACAGCGAAACAACAGGTAATCGTCGAAGTATGTATACAGGATGTGAAAGTTCTGGTTGAATTCTTAGTTATTGAAAGGTTTCAACGTGCAATGTTTGTTAGGAACAGACTTTCTTGTACGCTAATGTGCGCAGATCGATTGCGAACAGGGTATGGTCTCGCTGCTAGTAGGGGAGAAACGCCACTCATTTCACTGGTCTGTTGGCGAAGGAGTGCAAGGTGATATCCCTACATGAAGGCTAAGAGTGTAACAAAGGTGTGATACACTTATAGAATCCACTGTATGCGATAGCACCGCGCGAGCACCGAACAAGGGCCCTCATGCAGAAAACAGCGCCGACACGGTCAACGGACTGTAACTAGAGCAGGCAGAGATACAGGCACTTCTCGACTGCCACAGAGAGGTCAGGCTGTGCATTGTTTTTTTTTTATGTCCAATATGTAGAGAATGCCATTTTGTAGGGTTAAAGTTGTAAGATTTTCTTGTGTTTAAGCATAAGCTAGGAGAAAAGTACTTAGCGACCGACGGTTCGGGTCGACCATAATACGTCATTGGGGGGAGGGCCCTTTAGAATAGACGGCAGGCATTGAATATATATATATATATATATATATATATATATATATATATATATATATATATATATATATATATATATATATACACACACACTCGATGCGGCAGGCAGTACAACATAGCAGGGGGGTTGCAGCCATCCTCTGCCAGGCCGTGCGAGAAAGATGTAAGAGGAATGAAGTTATTACCAGGGACGCCATGGGTTAGTCAGTCTCTGTGTCTTTCGAGAACAATAGCTTCTCACGAGGGTAAGACAGGCAGATGCTCTTTGGGGAGAATTTCTAACGACTTGCACGTGTGCGGGAGCGTGGCCAGTTCACGACCTCACCCGCTACAATGGCTCCAGGCGGCCCCGAACAAAAATAAAATGTTTTTTTTTCTTTTTTGTAAATAGTTTTGACCACCCTGGCCCATGGTTAGCAGGATATAAAGGAAGAGTATATGGGGAAAGAGAACACGGAAATATTAAAAGAGTTTTTGAAACACGTTAATATGCTACGTATGAAGACACTACTAGATATAAACATTATAATAAAATATTTTAATTAAAAATAGAAACAGTTGTTAGTTTGATAAGAATTTTATGTAATTGGCAGAGATAATTTAATAATCGGCGGCTTGGAATATTTTGTTAACTGCAAACGTTGTTGTCGAGCACAAATGATCCCAGAGGGTTGTGTGACGTGCACAGTGACAGCTATTACCATGTATCAGCAGCCGTAGCAATTATTTAGGATAATTTCAGGATATGCGACTATTCATTCTCCTCGGCATCATGTCACGAAGCCAATGGAACTATACACCAATACAGCAATAATAACTTTTACTGTATATGTGTTAAGAATATTAAAATGTGTATATTTCATCTTAGTATAGAGAGAAGGTGCAGCTTCTCGCTGGCAGCCTGACTCCTTATTCCTACCTCACTTGTACCCCCCCCCCCCTTAGCTGTTTAGGAGAGGGTCGGACAGCCGCCTTCAGAAATTAAGATACAAATGTTAAATTATAATAATAAGTAGTGTATAAGGAACTTAAGGATTAAGGGGACTCAGGGATAGTTATTGTCAAGTGTAATGAAGGAAAATTAATATGAAAATGAAATAAATGCGGCAATGGCACGAATTTACTGTCTTCGAGGGGCGGGGCTGTTTTGAAAAGCTGGCGCCTGTTTGGCCCAAAGAAACGAAAGCCTGCAGGACAAGTAGCGGGGGTTTTAGCACCAATCAGGGGCAACACGAGGAGGTTGAACGCCAGAGAGAGATAGATAGACGTAGGAAGACGTGTGAGGACGACGGGCCGGGGTGATGCTGCTGGCGTCGACTCAAGCGTCGCGACGCATAAGGATTGTAATATAGTCACGTACGACGAGAGACCTGGGGTGTTACCACCAGGGCCGATTCGCGTGTCGCGAAGTTGACGAGTAGAGTGGGCGGAATCTTAACCGGGCCGATAAATCCACGTCAGTTAGGACTGACTGACTTTTATTTAATCTCGCAACAACATCACCAATAAGAGTTAGTACGACACGCAAGATTTAAACAGAGAGTACGGTTGCATTGTTTTTTATTTTAAGCACAAATGTAACATAATATATTTGCCACATAACACATATGATTATACACGTATGATTATGACAGTGATTTAGATTGTCTGGGTTTGATTATTAATAGTAATCTTTACTCTTGGTAAATATACGATTTTGTTTAATAAACTTAATTTAATCCGCAGCGTGTAACTGAATTGATTGAACGCTCATCATAATTCAGGCCAAACCGGCTTTACAATTAATACAACAGTTGTGTTCTATACTGATACTGTAGGAGCCGTTAATATAATTTTTCCATAATGGCCGTTGGAAGACTATTGGCTCGAAATGAACTAAAATTATATAACAACATTACTTCAAACATGCTTGCATCTTTCGCAGAATTGATTGAAACATGTATTAAAAACTATTTTTCTTCAGAAAACCGTTTTCTAAGGTTTCACCAAGGCAAACTCGCAAAGGTATTTCGGAAACTCAAGTGCGCTGACCTATTGTAATACTACATAATGTATTTGTACATGAAAAATACGCTTTGTACCTTTTTACTTGTCTGAAGTGGTGATTTAAATAACCGGGGAACATTGCGGTGCAACAACGCAGGATGATGATGTAAGGCGTCTGACGCACAATGAATTCATTGCCGCACCTATTACTATGCAAATTGTCGTACACGCATGACCGCGCTTCGTTATTGTCGAAGCGTATACGAAAACTTCGAATATAATTAAATTAATTTAGACTCGTGCTGTGATATTGGCACATAACAAAAATTCAATTTTCGCATGTACGGTAGCCTTAAAAATTGAAATATACTTGCGATAAATTCCACATAGTAAATATCCACAAGACATTTTATTGATATTTGCTCACAGTTGTCAATTATGGAATTTAAAAATAGTACAAAAGTGTTCTAAAGCCATCACATGTGCCCGAAGTCACCTCCACTAACGTTAATTAAAGTTTTTACTTGTGCAAGTTTTCAGAGCTTTTGCATTGCATTTGGTCCAATGAAGCTATAATTCGAGCATACGATCCGAATCTCGAATGTCCTGTTTACTTGTGAATTTGAGCAATATTATTGTAGAAGTTTGACTGATTGGTGGATGCAAAAAAAAAAAAAAAAAAAGATACGTAAAGTAATATAAAATTCTTTGACCAATAAGAAGGGTGTTCTTTGCAGTTGGTTTTTATTATTTTAAGCTAATGTTGATTGAAATATATTATAATTTGGCCATAAACAAATGCACATGTAGTTGATTTTGTTAAAAATTTACTCTACGATTTTAGTTTATCTCAAGGAAACGGGACAGTTGTTGCGTGACAGTGTACATGTTCGGTTCAGTACAGTCAAGGACACGAGGGTCATTGGAGTTATCAATGTTAAGATACACCTGAAGCACAAACAACGTAATCAAAATTTATACGTGACCAGTAAACATATTTAAAGATTAAAAAAAAAAAAGTTTGGGAAATGTTCTACTTCAGATTGATAATAATGAAGGTTATCTCGTATCTGGAGTACCCCACGGGCGACGCCAGCCTATTCAACTCGACCTCATGAGGTAACTATCTAAAACATAACTGACTGACTGCACTGGATTTAATGATTCGTTTTTAGTGATCTCATTTGGCTTAATACGTATGCTCATATGATTCCGTTTAATGTAACTGCCTATTCATCTGCAAATTATATCAATAAAGCTTGATGCCACGGGTCTACCCAAGAGGAAGTTGGTTTACCTTTCTGCGTGCTGCGAAACTGTTTGTCGTAAAGGTGGTAAGCCCTGGCGTGAGCCTTGAGTATGTTGTGAGCGACGAGGTAGTCGCCGACTCCTGGGGCAATCACGCCTGGAGCGAAGCACTCCTGCTGGTAGCCCCTCACGAACGAAAGTGGCTCGTTGAACGTGATCCACCATTTCACCTGCACACAAGTTTCAACCACACATTGCCTATTTATAGCACTTACTTTATAATTAAGACTTCCATCGTTGGAGCTGATTACATGCTCCCTCGTTCCACTCGGATGTCAACCATTTAAATTTATCATTGTCACTACCAAAATCGTTATCCTGTACCCTACGTGAGTCTGAATATCCATGACTTCCTAAACACTACCTCTCCATTAGTATTGCCAGAAAACAAATTATATGGAGAGGACAAATTAAAAGAAAAATACCGATATTGTTAGACATTTCAAAATAAAAGGTATCCCTTGAGTATCGTACGCCAGTAAGACGCTAGGAGAAAAATCAAGAATAGTCTTTCTTTTTCAACCGCTATGAAAAGTTTGTGAAATACATTGAAGTGACTTTTGTTTCCTTATCGTTAATTGTACAGTGCAATAATTAGTTATTAGATTAAACATAATATGCTAGTATGAATGGATGTTTATTCAGTCCATAAAGACATGACAACATTTTCACTTAGTTAGGAAAATGGAGGGGCCAGGCTACATGTATACTAACTAAATGTATTCTCCCGTGACAAATTATGTGATGACTCATAATAGGGATCTTGTCCGCTGGAACATGTGCATTCTGTTTAACGCGTCACATCAGCAAACACAATATTCGTGGAAATTTAATTATTTGGTTGGTTCCATCCTGCTACAGAGTACAAATTTATCTGGACATTTTTGCGTGGGATAGTCAATAGAGTTATGTATATATGCATAAATATATTGAGATATTTGGCGATATTACTCATAACTAGAAGTACTGGTGGCACTTACCGACATTATGAACGTTCAACTGCCCGTAGACTTTTAGGCGCCAAGAATTATTATTTTCTGTTTCGTGTGGCTAAGTGCAGATTTTCAACAAATAACATCTACGTTTATTTATTTATCGTCCTGTTAAACAACGTCCTTACTAAATAGTAAGACAACATAATACTATACCACCAAATTTAGAATCAGAAATGTCTGAACTCCATTAAATGCTAATTTCATCACGTGTTTTTTCATATTTTTTAAAAAAGAGAAGAGTAGAAATTCTGAAACTGGTATCAGCATTCCACTAATTAAAACCTGGCATTTTAATTATAATTTATGTTAAACTGCGATGTAAAACTCGCAGGAAGTACCGCCATTCCAGAATGTGATGTAAAAAAATTTGCAACAAGCGCATTTTAAATAGCAAGCATGTAATTTCGATGAGCTCAACTTTGTAATTTTGGACACAATATTGGACACCGTAAAATTGTACTGTAGAATAATATGTAAGCTGGATGTTTTACAGCCAAGTAATATATAATGTTTTATGAATTTCTACACTAAGGGATTTCTTGCATCATCATTGGTACAAACCAAATATAATATTTAGCAAATCATAAAAAGTTTAAAATTAGCGATTAGTCAGTTACCTTGTCGCCGAAGTTGGTGTAGAGAAGCTTGGCGTAATCCTCAAAGTAGTCGACAAATATGGAGTTGGTCATCCCTCCAAGTTGCTGCAAGTGCTGAGGTAAGTCCCAGTGGTACATTGTGACCTGCGAGGAGAAATAATTCTGTTTAGAGTCTCTATATTTCTCTCCCTTGCTCTCTGTTTCATATAACACACAGTATCAATAAATGTGTATAAGTAAGGACATGTTACTTACTACTGGCTGTATATTGTTGGCGAGCAGCTCGTTGATGAGGTTGTTGTAGTAGTCGATACCATCTTTGTTTATGACGGACACATCTCCTTTAGGAAGGATCCGTGGCCAAGATATGGAGAACCGATAGAAGTTGAACTGTCGGTAAAAGTATTTTACATGATCAATTTAAAAAATTTATTTGTGAGTGGAGTGCAAAATAAAACTGGAAATTTTATACTCACAAAATAAGAACAGTAGTGGTTATATATTAACTAACTGTAATTATATAGGTACATCATTAACAGATAACGTATTGTTTAATAAACTCAGTGATTAAAATTCATACATTTCAGTTCGTGTCTAGGTACAATAACCTTGTAATTTTAACCGTCAACGAATTAATATAAATTAAAAACAAAAACAATACCTATTTGACGAAATTTCAAGAATGCCATCATAAGGATACTATCAGCTACCCAGAATTTGGGATCAACTGAAATCTTACATATAATTTAGCTTGCCTAACCTAGTTGTAGGCAAAAATATTGTAGACTACAGTTGTGGCGAAATAACTGCAAGAAACGCAATAGTACAATACTATTATAAATAACTTTACTATCATTATAACTGGTGACTGCTGCAAAATACAAATAAAAGTGGATTGCAAAGACTTTACATGACATAGAGCCGACTGATATAAACTATCTATTTAGTTTTGCGACTTTCTGTTTATTTTAATAAGCGCCGTAGCTCATAACTGCAATAATCCGGGATCGATTTATTACTCGTGGCGATTCTGATTTAAGTTTTTCACAGATTTCTGAAATAACGTAACTTACATACTGTACGTGAGTACAATTAGTGATGCTTACATTTGAGCTTACGCGGGCACAGAAACGGAAGTGTGTGTATAAATGTAAGGCACAAGTTGAGGGATGATGTGATATTACGCATGAATAGTAGTCACGAATTGTGTATAAAAATATTAATTCTTACATATTCAGCAAACGAAGCTGTAAGAAAAGCAAAAAAAAAAA
The DNA here is from genome assembly GCA_003012365.1 of Medauroidea extradentata. Lineage (NCBI taxonomy): Eukaryota > Metazoa > Arthropoda > Insecta > Phasmatodea > Phasmatidae > Medauroidea > Medauroidea extradentata. The sequence continues at coordinate 31,335 of PNEQ01050640.1, forward strand.
AAAAAAAAAAAAAAAAAAAAAAAAAAAAAAAAAAAAAAAAAAAAAAAAAAAAAAAAAAAAAAAAAAAAAAAAAAAAAAAAAAAAAAA